>CM062293.1:31077393-31108679 GCA_031216915.1 Pictodentalium vernedei
TCCTGACTTTCTAGGCTTCTGGCAGTGAACTTTATTCAGGGACATGGATACAGGGCCTTGTACTGGAGGAGAAGTGCCAAAATTATAAAATTACTTATTATCCCTTCTATCTCCAACTGTGGGGGCACGGTGGCTCGGTAGAGGTGCAGGCTGCAAGCCGAGAGGTCCTCGGTTCGAATCCCACCTGCGGCAACCGCGTTGTGTCCTTGGGCAAGACACTTCACCCCAATTGCCTACATAGGGGCACGATGATGCTGTGTACTGAGGCGTACTGCACGTCGATGGTGCACATGTCTTCAACCAATCTAACCCTGCCTGTCCTGCGGTGCAGAGTTCAGAGTTACGATGTTGGAGAGCTGACAGCTGCTCGTTGTTGCTCGGTGGTTCTCTCCGGGTACTCCGGCTTCCTCCACCCGTAAAACTGTCACGGTCACGATTAGCCATTGTGCATAAGTATGTGACCTTAAACACCAATAAATAAATAAATAAATCTCCAACTGTAAATTTTTCAACAGACCTGAAGATTGAAACCTTTTACAGAAATCTGCTTGTTTGCTTTTCTCCCCTGTCTACACCGAGTCCATCCTGGTGAGAGAAAAAGGAATAGAAATATAGATTTGTTCTGTTCATTAAAATGACATGCTGCTGGTCAGAAAAATAAAAGAAGGGAATTAATGTGTGTGTGTGTGGGGGGGGGGGGGGGGGGGGGGGGGAGGGGGGGGGGGGGTGGGGGGGTGTTACAATTGTATCAGTACCATCTCCACTTTTCAACACAATTAGGAACTCCCCTATCCCTGAGTTATTCAGTTTTTCACAACTTTGGTCTCAAATTTTGATTTTGTGAATACTGTATTGGGTTGCAGTGGAATACACCCTCTGAGGCACACCTTCCCTCACTCAAACTTCTGTCACCATGATCCTGTTGTTAGTGATATGGATAGCTTTTCCTGGTGGTTGAACAGGCCATGAAGTTTCTGTCAAAAAAACAAGAAAGACAAACTAGAGTTATTTATTATAGGCTGTTGTACCACCTAAAGTTGAGAAGATTTTAAAATTGGTGTCTTCTGATCCTGTCCCTAGATCTTTTTACCTGCGTCGCCAGCGGCAGAGAAGGTCTAGTAACCGCTCAACTCCATCCGTCCGAAACACTTTTTCCGTCAAGGTTTTCTTGGCGTCTATGAAAGGGAATGATTTTATATTTGGTTAGGGCTGTCGCGATTATTCGATTAGTCGACTAACTGTCGACTATTGAAGTAGTCGACGTTTTTTATTTTTAGTCGATCGTCGTTCATTTTCAAGGTGGCACACGTCTACTACACGTCGGGGCTAAATTGCATTGTTTTGTGAGGTGAATGGTCAATGAAGGTGAATAACTTTAAATATCTAACCATAGTTAACATTCATATCCGGAAGACTGTACGACTGTCACTGACTGTGTAAGAAAGAACACTCACAGTTACTCGAGAAGAATAGATTCGTCTGAATTTCTCCAGTCTTGTACACATGAATGCACCCATTGGAAAACCCAAAGCGCGTAAGTGACAAAATTATGACGAAAGTCAGAACGTCAGATCACTTCTCAAAGTTCGGAACTTCAGACTAAGATCCAATTTTAACAACTGATGAGGGAATGCATAGATCTCAATGTTCAAAATTTCGAGAAACTTATTGCAGAAAGGAAACATATGCAGGAACGTTCTTTGGTAAATTCATTTTAATTCATCGGCTTCAATCTAGTTCAAACTTGGACCCACAGTCAGTAATATTATTTTTGGGGTTGGTACGTCCTACAGGACGTACCAACCCCAAAAATTATATTACGGACTGTGGGTCCAAGATTGGACTACATGTAGCTTCAGTCGGGACCGATTTGTTGTTCCCACAACCCCACTTCGTCTGAACACACTGGTGCCATTGTCATTTTCAGAGTTTTACGAACAGAAGAATGATTTGCTAAAAAATCATGGGAAGCGACTATTAATCGACTAACCGTTGATTACTGGTCACGATTAGTCGATTACAAAAAATGATAGTCGCGAAAGCCCTATATTTGGTCTGCTGCTTCATAATGATGAGTTGTATCGTGTAAGCAATTTTCAGATCTGCCATGTAGCCACTTCCTGTTTGTCGATACTTTGAAATTTTACTGTACCCACTGAACATTGTAATTTTTCGTCAAACCTTTCTCGGCTTCTATGCAAGGGATTGATTTTATATTTCATTTGGAGCCTGATAATGATCAGTTGTATCGTGTATGCAAATTTCAGATCTGCCGTGCGGCCCTTCCTGTTTGCCGATTCAATTGCATCCAGCGACGCAGGTCCAGACCCGGTATTGGTCTTGGCTTGTTTATGAACATAATTGGTTGATATATATTCCAGAAATGAGAGTCTGCAGACAATGCCAGGAACAGTGACATAAAAACCCACTTACACTCTCCCTCTTGCCAAAGTATAGAACTCAATACTGTTTCAGTGTTGTGCTTCTCTCATTGCATCTTCTTTGTAGGTGTCTCAATACAAGTCTTGGATGCCTCCTACATAGGCATCCAAGACTTGCCAAGTAAACACTTGTAAAGCCACAAGATGTAAACTGTCAGTGTGGAAGAAAAACGTTTAAAAATACCTGGCCATTCTAGGGTTAACCCTTTGACAACGGCAGGCCACTTTTCCGGGCCAGGAACATGACACACCATAATTGTATTAAGGGGGGGTGGCCACTAAGTGAATGTGTGGGGGAGACCAATCGATATTTTCAACATGCAGCCCAAAGGTCGCATGTTGAAAATATTAATTGGTGTACCTCTAAATAATGAATTTGGACTGACATGGAAGATATCACCAAGGTTCAATCACTTTTTATTAAAACTGAACAAAAATACATAAAGAAATAAACCAAGCCATTAGGCCTACCAGGCCTGAAAATAAGCAGACTGTTATCTGCAAAATGAGGTCCCCAGAGGGTGAATTTGGTTGGTGTACCTCTAAATAATGAATTTGGACTGACATGGAAGATATCACCAAGGTTCAATCACTTTTTATTAAAACTGAACAAAAATACATAAAGAAATAAACCAAGCCATTAGGCCTACCAGGCCTGAAAATAAGCAGACTGTTATCTGCAAAATGAGGTCCCCAGAGGGTGAATTTGGTGATGCTACCCTGCACAGCAGGGTAGCATCACTAAATTCACTCTCTCTGAACCTCAATCTGAATCAAGGTCTCAAGCCTAAACAGAAAGATGTACCCAGAAGATAAATTGGCCCACTGTAGGGAATAACATCAGCAAATTTGCCCTTTGGGGACCTCATTCTGCAAATGACCGATTGCTTATATTCAGGCTTGCCTCCTACATAGGCATTCAAGACGTGCCAAGAAAACAATTGCAAAGCCACAAGATGTAAACTGTCAGTGTGGAAGAAAAATGTTTAAAAAAATCTGGCCATTCCGAGCTTAACCCTTTGAAGTTAGCAGGCTACTTTTCCGGGCCAGGAACATGATCTGTAATAATTGTATTAAAGGGGATGGCTACTAAGTGAATCTGTGGGGGAGACAAATCAATATTTTCGACATGTAGCCCAAAGGCTGCATGGTGAAAATATTAATTGGGCTATCCCTAAATAATGAATTTGGACGGACATGGAAGATATCACCAGGGTTCAATCACTTTTTATTCAAACTGAAGAAAAATGCATAAAGAACTAAACCTAGCCATTTGACCCTCTAATTTGGGAACATTCTTGTAATTTGAGAAACCTGGATTACTGCTGGTGGTATTAATTAAAGGGCAGGATTTTGAAAAATGTTGCAAGAATCACAATGATATTACGTCCATTTTATTGTACTGAACAGAAATAAATTGACAAGAATCATTACAAAATCAGATGATCCTGGAATTTAACTGATAGAGAGCTGGAAGCCCTATTTGGGCTTCACTCTGACGTGCAGAAACCGTAATGTAAAGGCTTCATATTCAGTGGATATGCTTCATATTATCTTTAAAGTGAAATTATTTAGTCTGTATAGATTTGCCTTGTTACACTTTATCGGAGAGTGCCTTTAGGCACTCTCCCATAAATTGTAACAAGGCAAAGACATGTGAACAAATTTTGATGGTCAAAAATAATTTAGCGCTCTACCAGTTAAAGACATGTTAATTAATGTACACGGAGGGTATTTAAAGACATGTTTAATTTATGTACACGGAGGAGTGTATACTGTGGTCTTGTCTTCATACAAAGACTCACAAAAGTTGCTGACATTAATTTTGTTATCCCCCCAAAACAATTTGGGCCAACTGAATCCTAACTTGGCATGTGAGTTAGGTATGATGAGAAGAAGAACCCTATTAATTTTGGGATCATGCCAAAGGTCAAGAGAGTTGGTTTCCGCTCCTTAACTAAAATTCCACTTGGTCGACTGAAACCAAACAGTGACCTTGAACTTTAATTTTTTATCAGAGTTAGTTTCCCCTCTGTAATTAAAGTAAATTAAATGTAATATATTACCAAGGTTACTGTATCGGGCTGATTTTTCGGGGATTGGCCACACCTGGTGGCTATCTCTAGTTTGGAAGTTCTCCGCACAGCTTGACTAATTTATGATCCATGTGGACAATGGCAGCAACTGTGAACTGGAATACTACTTCTGATCAACGCTAACTAAAGAAAAACTTTCTTACATTGCTAGAGAGATGTGAAGTTATGTGAAGTTATGTATATTCCACAAAGACATGACAAATGTGATAAAATACTTGATAAAGAATTTTCTTTAATTTAAATAAGAAAACTTTGAATGCTTAGACCTAAAATTCCCATCTTCAGTTTGTGTACCATTTACTCAAAGAATTGGCCAAATCTCTCCGTGTAATTTACAAAATGAGCAGTTGAATGAAAGTGTCAATGACACTGTAGCTTAACTTGTGTGTTGTGTTTGATGAAAAGGATAATGTTCAATGTTTATGAAAGGATTATGAAATAAGACAAGAATTGTGATAATTGGGAATATGTTCATTTCTGTTCCCTGTAGGCTATGTTTATGATAAAAATAATATGAGGTGTACACTGTACTAAAGATCTGAGGGGTGGGTTAATATGACCTCACAGTTAATATATGTGGCTCTCACAGTTAACAAAAATCAAAAAAAGTTACCAAATTACAATGAAATTATTCCAAAATGAGTCATCCTATCAAGTTACATTAAAATCCCTTCATAAATATGGCCTGTAGACTGTGCTAAAGGTTTTCGGGCTTCAGGCCCTTGTAGCCGTCAGTTTCCCCAATTGCGTCCAAAGGGGACGTTCTCATCTAGACATTATATGAAGTCAACCTACCAAGTTACAATGAAATCCCTCCATAAATACGATCTGTAGACTGTGCTAAAGGTTTTCGGGCTTCAGGCACCTGTAGACATCACAGTTGACCAACCACGACCAAAAGGGGATGTCATCATCTAGGCATTATATGGAGTCAACCTAACAAGTTACAATGAAATTCTTCCATAAATACGACCTACAGACATGCTAAAGGTTTTTGGGCTCGGGCAGCCATCAAGGCTGAATGATCGTGACCAAAAGGTGACGTTCTCATCTGGACACTATTTGGAGTCATCCTACCAAGCTACAATAAAATCCCTTCATAATTATGACCTGTAGACTGTTCTAAAGGTTTTCGGGTTTTGGGCCCCTGAAGCCGTCACAGTTGCCCACTCGTGTCCAAAAGGGGATGTTCTCATCTAGACATTATATGAAGTCAACCTACCAAGTTACAATGAAATCCCTTCATAAATATGACCTTAGACTGTGCTAAAGGTTTTCGGGCTTCGGGCTCGGGCAGCCATCATGGTTGAATGATCGCAACCAGAGGGGACAATCTCATCTGGGCATCATCTGGAGTGATCCTGCGAAGTTACAATGAAATCCCTTCATAAATATGACCTGTAGACTGTGTTCAAGGTTTTCGGGCTTCGGGCACCTCTAGCCATCACAGTTGACCAATCACGACCAAAAGGGGATGTCATCATCTAGGCATTATATGGAGCCAACCTAACAATGTTACAATGAAATCCTTCCATAAATATAACCTTTTGCCTATGCTAAAGGTTTTTGGGCTCGGGCACCCATCAAGGCTGAATGATCACGGCCAAAATGGGACGTTCTCATCTAGACATTATTTGGAGTCAACCTACCAAGTTACAATGAAATCCCTTCATAAATATGACCTGTAGACAGTGCTAAAGGTTTTCGGCCTTTGGGCACCTTTAGCCGTCAAAGTTGCCCAAACATGTCCAAAAGGGGACGTTCTCATCTAGACATTATATGAAGTCAACCTACCAAGTTACAATGAAATCCCTTCACAAATATGACTTGTAGACTGTGCTTAAGGTTTTCGGGCTCGGGCAGCCATCATGGTTGAATAATCGCAACCAAAGGGGACAATCTCATCTGGGCATCATCTGGAATGATCCTATGAAGTTACAATGAAATCCCTTCATAAATATGACCTGTAGACTGTGCTCAAGGTTTTTGGGCTTCGGGCACTTGTAGCCAACACAGCTGACCAATTACGACCAAAAGGGGATGTCATCATCTAGGCATTATATGAAGTCAACCTAATAGGTTACAATGAAATCCTTCCATAAATATGACCTTTTACCTATGCTAAAGGTTTTTGGGCTCGGGCACCCATCAAGGCTGAATGATCGCGATCAAAAGGGGACGTTCTCATCTAGACATTATTTGGAGTCATCCTACCAAGTTACAATGAAATCCCTTCATAAATATGACCTGCAGACTGTGCTAAAGTTTTTCGGGCTTCGGGCTCGGGCAGCCATCATGGGTAAATGATCGCACGTTCTCATCTAGACATTATATGAAGTTAACCTACCAAGTTACAATGAAATCCCTTCATAAATATGACCTGTAGACTGTGCTAAAAGTTTTCGGGCTTCGGGATCAGACAGCCATCATGGGTGACTGATCGCAACCATAGGGGACAATCTCATCTGAGCATCATCTGGAGTGATCCTAAGAAGTTACAATGAAATCCCTTCATTAATATGACCTGTAGACTGTGCTCAAGGTTTTCGGGCTTCGGGCACTTGTAGCCATCACAACTGACCAATCACGACCGAAAGGGGATGTCATCATAAAGGCATTATATGGAGTCAACCTAACAGGTTACAATAAAATCCTTCCATAAATATGACCTTTTGCCTATGCTAAAGGTTTTGGGGCCCGGGCACCCATCAAGGCTGCATGATCGTGATCAAAATGGGACGTTCTCATCTTGACATTATTTGGAGTCATCCTGCCAAGTTACAATGAAATCGTATCATAAATATGACCTCTAGACTGAGCTAAAGGTTTTCGGGCTTCGGGCTCCTGTAGCCGTCACAGTTGACCAATCATGTCCAAAGGGGGACTTTCTCATCTAGACATTGTATGAAGTCAACCCACCAAGTTACAATGAAATTCCTCAATAAATATGACCTGTAGACTGTGCTAAAGGTTTTCGGGTTTTGGGCTCGGGCAGTCATCACGGTTGGCAGATCATGCCCAAATGGGGAAATTCGCATCTAGACATCATAAGGAGTCATCCTACCAAGTTACAATGAAATCCCTCCACATTAAACATGACCTGCAGACTGTGCTAAAAGTTTTGGGGTTTTGGGCTTGGGCAGCCATCACGGTTGATAGATCATGCCCAAAAGGGAACGTTCTCATCTAGGCACTATACAGAGGCATCCTACCAAGTTACAATGAAATCCCTTCATAAATACGACCTGTAGACTGTGCTAATGGTTTTCGGGTTTTGGGCTTGGGCAGCCATACTGGTTGCCCGATCACGACCAAAAGGGGACGTTCTCATCTAGACATGACTGTGCTAAAGGTTTTCGGGCTTCGGGCTCGGGCAGCCATCATGGGTGACTGATCGCACATTCTCATCTAGACATTATATGAAGTTAACCTACCAAGTTACAATGAAATCCCTTCATAAATATGACCTGTAGACTGTGCTAAAGGTGTTCGGGCTTCAGGCTCGGGCAGCCATCATGGGTGAAAGATCGCAACCATAGGGGACAATCTCATCTGAGCATCATCTGGAGTGATCCTAAGAAGTTACAATGAAATCCCTTCATAAATATGACCTGTAGACTGTGCTCAAGGTTTTCGGGCTTCGGGCACTTGTAGCCATCACAACTGATCAATCACGACCGAAAGGGGATGTCATCATCTAGGCATTATATGGAGTCAATCTAACAGGTTATAATGAAATCCTTCCATAAATATGACCTTTTGCCTATGCTAAAGGTTTTTGGGCTCAGGCACCCATCAAGGCTGCATGATCGCGATCAAAATGGGACGTTCTCATCTAGACATTATTTGGAGTCATCCTGCCAAGTTACAATGAAATCGTATCATAAATATGACCTCTAGACTGTGCTAAAGGTTTTCGGGCTTCGGGCTCCTGTAGCCGTCACAGTTGCCCAATCATGTCCAAAGGGGGACTTTCTCATCTAGACATTGTATGAAGTCAACCCACCAAGTTACAATGAAATTCCTCAATAAATATGACCTGTAGACTGTGCTAAAGGTTTTCAGGTTTTGGGCTCGGGCAGTCATCACGGGTTGGCAGATCATGCCCAAATGGGGAAATTCGCATCTAGACATCATAAGGAGTCATCCTACCAAGTTGCAATGAAATCCCTCCACATTAAACATGACCTGCAGACTGTGCTAAAAGCTTTTGGGTTTCGGGCTTGGGCAGCCATCACGGTTGATAGATCATGCCCAAAAGGGGACGTTCTCATCTAGGCACTATACAGAGGCATCCTACCAAATTACAATGAAATCCCTTCATAAATACGACCTGTAGACTGTGCTAATGGTTTTCAGGTTTTGGGCTCGGGCAGCCATACTGGTTGCCCGATCGCGACCAAAAGGGGATGTTCTCATCTAGACATTACCCCAAAACTGCATATGAAATTTCGTAACGTTCAGACAAGAACTGCGGGGTGTAGCCCGTGCTAAAGAAAAATGTGAACAGACGTCACAGACTAACAGACTTCCGCACGCGTGATGGCAATAGCTTATCTTGACTATGTCAAGTTAAGCTAAAAATGATTATTTTTCAAACAAACATGTCATGGGAAATCCTCCTAAGTCAAGCTCCTAGTCAAGCTAATTCCATTGAGGGGTCAATGTTATGGTTTTGTTGAAATGTTTTTAAACAAGAGGCCCCAAGGGGCCTTAATCGCTCACCGGGCAAAGTGATTCAAACAAAGTGGTTTAAAAGTATTTGGGGTCACATTCAGTTAGACACGGTTCATCAACACTACAAAGGAATGAAGTCATGAGAGACAAATTTTATGGAACTAGGGACATGCTTGAACAAACTTGAATCTTTCCCTCCTAAGGATGCTGCATACCAAATATCAAAAGCATTCATCTGCTGGATCTGAAGAAGAAGATTTTTAAAGAAAATTCCTCATTTTGAACTAAGTTATCATTCGGGCTCCCACAGTGAGCCCAAATATGAACCCAGGGACTTGGCTTGAACAAACTTGAATCTCACCCCCTAAAGATGCTGCATACCAAATATCAAAACATTCTAACTGCTGGATCTGAAGATTTTTAAAGAAAATTCTTCATTTTCATTAGCATTGCAAAGCCTTCTTGCACTCAAGAGGGACGAAAAACAACAGCACCCATGCTATTCTGTAGATTACGAGGCCTAAAACATAAAACAAATCAAGATTATGAACTTTTGATGGCAAAAAAATAATTACAACCCCCCTCCGTGTTGCTTGCATGCAATTTTACAAAAATGGCCTGAGAAACAGAAAATCTTTGTGGGCCTTAATAAATTTCGATATAGTGTGCGGTGGGTGTAGGGTTAAAAAAAAAAAATCTTTATGTACATGCCATCAGTTTTTTGGTCATCTTGCCAGAAAAATAGGTCTATTTTTATATATAAGACTTGAACCCTCTGCACAATGATGTAGTTAATGTGGTAAACAAGTTCTGTTTTACTGATATTTGACCAGGAGACCAATGCCTGGGAAGTCCTCTCAAATGGGCAACTTGGGTATAAACAATTGGCTGGACTTGACTCTATGACCATGTTGCAGTCACAATTAGCCACTGTGCCAAAATATGTGACTTTAACCCTTTACCCAATGAATCGGGAACATCCACCCACATAATATGCAAATTTAGTAGCTGACCCCTCTTTGAAACGAGCTCGTCAAGCTCGTTCCAATGAGGGGTCACATGATATGGTTTGGTTGGAATTTTTTTTAAATTTTAAAAAATGATATTTAAAATAATAAATTTTGATATCGTCTGCATTGAGTAAAGGGTTAAATACCCATAAATAAATAACTAACTAAAACATAAGGATTTTCAACAAAAGAAATAACTGAATGAAAATAGTTTTAATGTAATAAATGGCACACAAAGTACAAGCTACATGTGTTCACTTTGACAGAAATGAAATACAGTACATAAGTTTTTTTGTTTTTCTTAAAAAAGACAAAATTATAAAATAAATGTTTTAGAATTTAAAAAAAATAAATTAATTGAACATGACACCAGATTGTGAGCGTATAAAAATTTGGACAGATAGGCAGCTTGTTCAACACCAAGCCAATCACATTTCATGTTTTATCAACAATAAATCGATGACAGAAAAAAAATCAACACATGTGGCAATGATGGTTTATCGCTTGCTCCGGGAGATCATACAAAATATTTTTAGAGTGACAAGTAAACCAGACACAAGATGATATTTCTGCCACATATCGCAAATTGTACACATACAAAATGGGAGAAAATGGATTGCATGCATTCTTTGGATGGTGCATCCAGGGGTGTAGGAAGCATTTCAAACATGGAGGGGGTTGGATGCGGAGCAGGTTCTTACATTGGCATGCACACAAGTATACATCAGTGTTGGCCCATGTGCTTCAGTGGTATGTTAGGAATACAAAACACAAAAGTTTTGTTTTGATCTCCCGTACATCAAAAAATTTCTTGAGTAATTACTGAAAATTTGCATTTTTTTGTGTCTCAAAATCAGTTTATAATCCCTCAATGGAACAGTGAGCTTGTTCCAGTGACGGGTCATGTTTTTGAAACAGAAAGGTGAACAAAAATGTAATTGTAAGGCCAAATAAAAAAAATGAATTGATTTTATTTTTTTTTTTTTAATTTTTTTTTTTCGTGTAAAGGTTTGAGTATACTCAGTAAATCTTTTTGCTGTCTTTCCACTTGAAAAAGAGAAAAGGTTGTATTTTAGTGTAATTATAGTGTACCTTTTATAACTAACTGCCGTAACAACAGCTAAAAGGATTTGTATTTTATTGTTCTTTTTAATGGTATAGATCTGTCAGGCATCATGATCCATTAGAATAGGCCCCAGTAACCAATGCTTGGGGTAGGAGTCCTTTAAAATGGGAAACATAGCTCTAAATGATTGGTTAAACTTGAGTTTATATCGGTGTTGCGGCCATTATTAGCCATTGTGCAGAAATACATGACCTTAAACACCAAGCAAATAAATAAATAATTAAATCATGATCCAGTATATCAGAATTTGCCTTGTTACAGTTTATGGGAGAGTGCCTCTGGGCACTCTCCCATAAACTGCAACAAGACAAAACAATTTACTGCAAACACAGCTAAATAATTATATGTCGAGAAATGTGAAAAAATGACCATTCCATGTTTTCACTAATTCTTAAAAAAACATGACATAATAAAAATGTCTAATGAGGATGTTCAAATTCAATGAGGGAGAGCCTGAGAATCAAAACATTATTTTTTTTTAGCCTAATGGGAACTTTTTCTAAATGGCACTGGCTTGTTTTGGCTGCTATTTTAGATGAAGGATTAATCTCTACTGGAAATGTTCATTTTCATAACCAATATCATCAGTAATATCATTTATTACATGCCTATTCTATGAAATCCCCATCTACAGCAACACGAAAACATGCGGAAAATGAAAAGACGTTCTGCAAACATGTGCTGAATGGAAATCGATGATGGACTATTTTTAAACAGAAGCAAAATTTCACTGGAATTTTCAACAAATCGTCCACTGCAATTACAATCTGAATCATTAGCATTAGCGAACTAGAGGTATGACTGTCCCAGATGGGCCTGTCCATACCCCCACCGAAGTGATTATTCTAAAACGAAAAGTGGCACAACTCTGGTAAAAAGAGTCTGGTCAAAACTATAATCACAGGTGCAAATGTTCCCATGGTAGTGAACATCTATAACAAGTTTCAAAGGAATCGACCCATAAACATCTGAGAAAATCTCCGGACAAAATTCAGGCATTCTAAGACAAAAAGGGGCATAACTCTGACAAAAAAAACTCCAATCGAAACTATAAATGCAGGTGCACAGGGTCCCTTGGTAGTAAACATCCATACCAAGTTTCAAATGAATCAACCCATAAACATCTCCAGACAAAATTCTAGGCCTTCTTTTTCAAGTCTAGCAAAAATAATCCGACTGGAACTATAATCACAGACACACAGGTTTCCATGGTGGTGAACATTCATACCAAGCTTCGATCAGATTGGCCCATAAACGTCTAACAAAATTATGTCTATGGACAGACGGACAAGGTGATTCCAGTAAACTACCCCCCACCCCAACTCATTGCAGGTGGTATAAAAATAGTAACATGGGTTTCCCTCGCAAATTTGGTTCAAGTTAAAACGTGTTCTTTTTGTTGATAGTCCGTCCCCAGAGTTCCAATGTGTTCTATGTGCATACTGGCACACATTGGAACTCAGGGGACGAGTTGTGAAATGAATTGCTGCATGTACATCTAATAATTGCTTTTATAGACGTGAAGGCATGTAATAAAACCAAGCCAGAAAATAAGTGGACTGTCATCCGCAAAATGAGGTACCCAGAGGGTGAATTTAGTGATGCTACCCTGCTTAGCAGGGTAGCATCACTACATTTACCCTCTGTGAACCTCAATCTGAATCAGGGTCTCAAAACTAAACAGAAAGAGGTACCCAGAGGATAAATTGGCAAACTGTATGGGATAGCATCTTTAAATTCACCCATTGGGGACCTCATTCTGCAAATGTCAGACTGCTTATTTTCAGGCCTGAATAAACCCAGAACGACACACACATGTGAATGGGTTAATCGATATGGGTTAACTCATTCACACGCGTGTGTCATTCTGTGTATGAATGCAACACATGCAGCCAATTATTTATAATTATGTTGCCCACATAAGGAGACTCCTCCCCCTCCTCCCAACCATTGCTTACCAGATCCTAGGGCCTGGAATCAACGTCTCGGGTGAAGTCCTCTAATGTGGGCAGCACAGGCATCAACAATTTGCTAACGTTGACTTCATACCTATGTTGCAGGCATGATGTAGCCAAAGATGCTGAAAATAAACTTAACCCTTTGAACCCTAATGGTATCTTCCATACCAGTTCAATGGCAGCAATTAGAAGAGTCCATATTCATTATTTGGGTAGACCAATCAGGCTGCACGTTGAAAATACTGATTGATCTACCCCACAATATTTACTGAACAGCCATCCTATTTCATGATGTTAAGACATATCAATGTTCCTGGCCGGAAAGGCGGCCACTGGGGTTCAAAACCAGTAAATACAATTTGATGTTATATGCTTATTCCGTAAGAAAGGGTTCCTGCAGCTAATCAGTAAGTGGATTCCAGGCTTTTCAAGAAGATTTTCATGCCATATTCAAGGTTTTTCAAGGCTTCATAGAAGTTAAATTCAAGGTTATCGACAAGATTCCTGGATGTTTTTGCCTCCACATTTTATGAAGCCCATCACAAAAAAAGAATTTTCATATTTCGAAAGATTGTTTTCAAGGACTTTCCATGCCACTTTTGGGGTTTTGAGGAAACTGAATGACTTTCCAGGCCTTGAAAATTGATTTTCAAATTCAAGGCTTTTCAAGGTTTTTCAGGGCCTGCAGGAACCCCTGTAAGAAATAAAAACCTGAATCTGAATGTCTGTCATGAATGACCGAGATAAATGTTTATTTTTCGCAAGCGCTTGCGTGAGTGAAAATAGCCGTTTATCTCGGTCACAAGTGAGATAATTTTCGGCATCCACTCAAAAACACTAGATTTTCTTTTTATTATATGCTTTTCATTAGAATCTGATAATTCCACTTGTTTCAATCTTGAATTGATGCGTGAAAGTTAATCGTGCGTTGGATCATTGATACACGGAAGTGATGTGATCTAAACTCAGAACAGATAGCGTCTTGCAATCTGATTTAGCTGGCGGGTTTCTAGTCCAAACATGGCCTGAAAGTCTGTAATATAAGTTTTTGGTTTGGTATGTCCTTTCAAAGGACGTACCAAACCAAAAACTTATATTACAGACTTTCAGGTCATGTTTGGACTAGCGGGCTTCATGCATCAATTCACGGTGAATACGTGTTGAATTATTGCAGGAAATGATAAATATCTACTCAAAAACACAAGATTTACTTTTCATTATACGTTTTTGGAACAAAAAGATCATTTCCAGTGATAATTTGACTCGTATTCACCTTGAAGTGATGCTTTGAAAGCCACCATTTTGATTGATATCGTGAAAGTGAAAATTTCTATATCTTCACAGTGGGGGATATGATATCTATCTTTTCCGCAATTTCTTCGATAATCTATCGTTTAGCGTATAATAAAAGTGCCTATTGGTGATATACATGCCTTCAAGTGATGTGGAGTTTGTAAGTCTGACAGTTATTTGTCACTGCTCTATGGTGCTCTTCAGGTACTCTGGCTTCCTCCACCCATAGAACTATCTAACATGATATGATGCAGGATGCTGAATGTGTCATTAACCCCTTGCATGCCGCTGGCAGATATTCCTGCCCAGGACAAGAAATCTCTGAAATGGTTAACCGATTAATCGATTAACCAATGATCAACGTCTTGATCGATCAAAAAAGGTAATTGATCGATGAACCATTGCCTTAAACTACTATATTATATGTGCTAACAAAGGAACAAACTTGCTCTAACAGAGCTAAACATTGTCACACTGACTTGCATCAATTATTAAAGCTTGCAAGTTATGTGCAGACATACTTGTTCACTTGTATGATCATTGTACTGTCTCAGTAGCTGGAAATGATCATTCTTAATTCTTTGCCCGTTGCAGACAGCAGACGATACTTGAAAAATAAATTCTTGAATTCCTAAAAATTTTCAATTTTTGTCTCAAAAACATAGCTTATGACCCCTTATTGGAACGAGCTCGTTCCAGTGAGGTGTCATAAGCTATATTTTTGAGACAAAAATTGAAAATATAATATAAAATCTGAAGGAGATTTTTATATATCGCATTTGCCGGTTTTGTCCGTTACTTTGCGTAAAGGGTTAATGCTATAAAACATCAACGATATGCTAATAATTCAGCTACCTACTAAAACAAGTGATTAATCGGTTAACCAAGGTTAATCCATATGATTATTGATCAATACAACCCTTTACCATTTCAGCTCTAGAGTTAAACCTCAATAAATAGCAAGTAATTGTAGAAGCTTGTAGAGCCATGTAATATGCAAGAAATGTATATAATACAGTCTATAAAAAACAAAAAAAATTCCGTGAGTGGCCCAAGTCCTTTACGATTTTGGCCATATACAAATCGTGGGTGAGGACATATATTCCCCACACTAACATAAGCTTAATAAGACATTGATATCAATTTTCAAAAAAATATCACAGTGTTCATCCTATCACAGTCAATATTCTTTTTGTAGCGATCAATTATCACCAAATTATGCCCTTATTTGTGAATTTTTCACCCACATAAATCAAGTGAACAGCTGCAGGTGTTGTGGGGTGACCTTGAATGTGCATGTGGGGGTGGGAATGGGGGGAATTAGGTGAGAGTTCTGGGACCCTCTCCCCCAAAATCATGTAAAAAAAGTCATCAATCTGGGCCATTTCAGGATATTATTAACTAGAGCCCAGACCAGACATCACTCATGCTCTACCATCGCATTAAATTCAATTCCCATTAACTGGTTCAGTGCTACATTATTTTTGGAAGTCAGAATTTGTTCATCAATATTTGTTTTATTAAAAATTATTGGAGAGTGCCTGAAGGCACTCTGCAATAATTTTTAATAAAACAAATATTGATGAACAAAATTGTATTTGCTTGTGGTTGAATATGAAACTTGAGTAACGAATGTGAAGACTTTAGCATGATACCCTTACTTTTCTTTTAAGCCATGATAGTGGCTTCCAGCACTCAACCAGTTAAAGTAGTGTTTAATTCATAATTACTGTTTTGAAACAGGCATATTTGTGTTGCATTGAATTCTGATCCCTTTTCCTATAAATGTAGTTCTGTACCAGAGGTGTAGGTGTATTGTTTTCTGGTGGTGATTGAGGAGATACAGTATGTCAGAAACTCTCTATGTTCCGACCTGATGAGGATTGTCATGCATGGCCATTATTTTGTTCATCATTATACTCAACTAAAAGGTATGATACAACCAACTCCTTCTAGTGCTTTCCAAAAATACTAGGTTTTAAAAATTTTATTTTATACTTTAACCCTTAAAGGGGAGCGCGGTGGCTCAGTAGGTAGAGGTGCAAGCTGCAAGCCAAGAGGTCCTCGGTTTGAATCCCACCTGCGGCAACCGCGTTGTGTCTTTGGGCAAGACATTTCATCTCCATTGCCTACATGGGGGCACGGTGGCATTGTGTACTAAGGCATACTGCACGTTGATGGTGCTCTTGTCTTCAACCAGTTGGAGTTAGTATGTTGGAGTGCTGACAGTTGCTTGCCATTGCTCGGTGGTTCTCTCCAGGTACTCCGGCTTCCTCCACCCGTAAAACTGTCACGGTCATGATTAGGCATTGTGCATAAATATGTGACCTTAAACACCAATAAATAAATTAATAAATTAACCCTTTGAGGCCTATTTGCCAATTTTCCGACCTCAGAACAGGTGCCCTTAACATGCCATCATGAGGCGGTCTTGCTGACAATAAACAAATTACCTGAGTAGTGGTTTCTAGTCAAGTCTTGGCTGCCTTAACAGGCAGCCAAGACATAACTATAAATCACTGCTAAGCCATTAGACTTTTAGAGACACTGGAATGGTGGGAATTCAAGACACTTGTCTAGACCCTTAAGGGTTAATCACCATATATTTTTATTATTACGTGTGTATTTATTTATTTTTTTTTTTTCTACTTTTACTTTATTTTGGGGGGTGTGGGGTGGGAGATGTGCAAGGGTGGTGCTGGGGGGGGGGGGTGGGGTGGTCAGGAAGCTACCCACCATCAGGGAAATTCTAGTGCCACTCCTGGTGGAGGAGGTGTCCATTATTGAGCACATTATGTACCTAGTTGTTTTTACAGAATGTACTTGACATAGTCTCTGTAAGACTTTGGTCAATCCGCACTTACCTGGACTTGGGGACCTAGATGCAGCACAGTTTTACAGATGCCAATGAAAAACAATGCAATCTTAACTTGTGTTCTAAAGTTACGGTATATGGAGAATTTCTCAGCATTGCTATGTGGTAATTCAATCCAAATGGCAGCACACTGTACCCTGTTAATTGAATAGCCACTTTGTCTGTGAAAAATATTCAATTGAAAGGAATTCGGTAATGTTCTTTCATTGTAGTGACAAGCTGAGTATTCAGCTGAAACAATATTGGCACAGACAGTTTGGTGGGAGCTAATATTCCAAAGCTGATGGAGCCAAATAGTTAAACGCCAGAAACCCTTCCCCCCTTTATAAATTACAAACATGCATGTGCCAGAAATTCAAAATATACAAAGACAATTCTTTTTATCTTTTCTGATAATATCCACATTTGTTATTGATGTCAGATCAATGTAATCATTCAAGCCAGAAAATAAACAGACTGTCATCTGCAAAATGAGGTCCCCAGAGGGTGAATTTAGTGATGCTACCCTGCACAGCAGGGTAGCATCACTAAATTTACCGTCTGTGAACCTCAATCTGAATCAAGGTCTCAAAACTAAACAGAAAGAGGTACCCAGAGGATAAATTGGCCCACTGTATGGGATAGCATCATCAAATTCACCCTCTGGGGACCTCATTCTGCAAATGTCAGACTGTTTATTTTCAGGCCTGTAATCAATAAACCAGGATTATAAAGAGAAGTGTCTGTTTCAAACCCACAAAGTTAATACAGCTGACTTGAGATTCCAAGTGTTGTACAAAGGTCAAATATGGTTATGGTTTGAGAGAATGCCTCCAGTCAGGGATTGATACCAATGGCAACAGGAGTTGAATATCAGCCCCATTACCAATGCAAATTTGAACTCCTTTTAATTGAATAATAAATCTTATAACCTGTCGAGAAATTACCATGACTCTTCCCAGTCTTTGTTTGTTTATAGACCTATTTGGCCTCAGTACATCCAATACAGACATTTAATCTATTACATCTTGTTTGATGGAGCTCTGTCAAACAAGATATAATAGAATAAATGCTAAGTTTATCTCTAGAATACAGGAAAGTGACACAATCCCTGTTAATTGAATGCTACTGTTAACTGAATAATTTTCATTGGCAAAGTGCCTATTCAATTAACAGGGTTCCACTGTACAACTTTTGCTGTTCATTAACGTTAAAAACATCAGTGGCAGAGCATTTGCCCACACAACACCGGAGGTGAGTTGACATGACTTCAGGCTTCCAGATGTTAAATAAATTCTCAATTCAGTCTTTTATAATGCAAGTTGTCCCAGTGAACATCTTGGATCCTTTCTGAAAATGGATAGATTGAATCTTGACAGCAGTTTGGTGTAACATTTCATGTTCCTGAGGTAGTTTCTTTTCTATATTCTCTCACAAAGTCTTCAACAGAAATATCTCCAGATAAAACCTTATTTCTCAAATTTTCTTGATGCTTCAAGGCAAATACTAAAGTTCGCATCCTCTTTCTGTATGCATTAGTCAGAAATCTCTTGAAGCTGAAAAAGACTTCTCGTTCGATCATTTCTGGTAAATGGTGATCACGCTGAAATGAACACATCAAAATGGTTTTAGTTTGTTGTTTTTAACACCATTAAATATGTTATTTTGACATTGCATAATGTGTTATTAGAAATTCACATTTTGATGTGAAATGAAGACAAAAACAAAGGTTCACCTAAAAAAATGAGGGAAAAGTAATGAATAAAAATAATGATTTGTGAATTTAAAACCTGATTCTATTCACACACTTAATCAAGAAAACAGAAAGTCCCCACAACCTGATGCTTAACCCTTTACCGAACACAAAAGATAGACGACGCTTGCAAACAAAATTCTTGAATAAAGCCAAATAAAAAAAATGAATTGATTCTCAGGCAATTTTTTTTTCAAATCAGTGAGGGAGGGAGGGAGGATTTTATTTTTATTTTTTTTTTTTTCGTGTAAAGGGTTGAGTATACTCAGTAAATCTTTTTGCTGTCTTTCCACTTGAAAAAGAGAAAAGATTGTATTTTAGTGTAATTATAGTATACCTTTTATAACTAATTGCCGTAACAACAGCTAAAAGGATTTGTATTTTGTTTTTAATGGTATAGATCTGTCAAACAAGATCCATTAGAATAGGCCCCAGTAACCAATGCTTGGGGTAGGAGTCCTTTAAAATGGGAAACATGTCTCAAAATGATTGGTTAAACTTGAGTTTATATCGGTGTTGTGGCCATTATTAGCCATTGTGCAGAAATACATGACCTTAAACACCAGCAAATAAATAAATAATTAAATCATGATCCAGTATATCAAAATTTGCCTTGTTACAGTTTATGGGAGAGTGACTCTAGGCAGTCTCCCATAAAATGCAACAAGACAAAACAATTTACTGCAAACACAGCGAAATAATTATATGTCAAGAAATGACCATTCCAAGTTTTCACAAATTCTTTAAAAAACATGACATAATAAATATGTCTAATGAGGAGGTTCAAATCCAACGAGGGAGGGCCTGAGAATCAAAACATTACTTTTTTTTAGCCTAACTTACTTTTTTAAGTTATTGTATCAAAATCATAGCTTTTAGCCCTTTATTGAAATGAGGTCATAATAAACGATTATTACCAAATTCCAAATATTAATAGTCGCTTACGACTTTGAAAACTTGTGGGTGTAAAAATATCATAAAAATTCTTAACTCGTAACAAATTCATATATTTTTAATAACAAATTAATCATGATACACTAAAACCTTAAATAACAATATATTGCAAGCTTCACACCAGAACAGGATGCACATTTGTAGAGAAGCATTGTATTTGCCAGATTGTTTTTCTCTCAGTTAAGTAATTATCATTGATACAGGATTCACATTAATAAAAAGCCATGAGTTTTTGTTTGCACATGTGCAGTAGCTAAGTTCAGCAAACCCATGATATGTCTTCATTGTGGGGAGGGGGGAGGAAGGGGGGGGTTAAAATGAAAAAAACTTGGACTCTCGGAGTAGTCATCTTTTGTTTTGTGTGCTATGTAATTACTCAGTATGTAGTTGAGTGGCTTTACACATGTCATTGTTATCTGCATAATTTGCTAGTTGCTCAACATGTATCGAATTTTGCAACTTTGTTGTATGTTTGAGTGATATTTGAACACAAACAAGAGTAAAACGTCAATTTTCTGCATTAGTTTGGGACTCTAATAAAATGTAAATCAATAATACCGAAAATTTTGGTATATCGAATGACTGAAAATTTTCTCGGTTTGCAATCAGTGTTTAACCCTTTACCCAACGCAGACAATATCAAAATTTATTATTTTAAATATCATTTTTTAAAATTTAAAAAAAAAAATCAACAAAACCATATCATGTGACCCCTCATTGGAACGAGCTCGACGAGCTCGTTCCAACAAGGGGTCACATGATATGGTTTTGTTGAAATTTTTTGAAAAATAATATTTTTCCAACTGCTGAATTTGCATATTACGCGGGTGGATATGGCCGATTCGTTGGGTAAAGGGTTAAAAAATATTGTGTTTTGGTACAAATATTGAAATGCCATGAAGGCCTAAAGCTATGTTTTTGAGACAAAAAAAAATGAAAATTGAATGGTGATTTTTTTGAATAGCACAGGCCGGTTTTGGGTAAAGGGTTAACCAAAGAAAAACTTTTTGAAAATCAGGCAATAAAGAATTCCCTTTTTGAAGCAAGGCGCAATGCAATCCAGTTGTCAAAAGGAGATATTTATTTTTTTATTGGAATTTAATGACACTTTCAACACCCAGGGTCACCTTTGTCAGACAGTTTTATGGAAGGAGAAAGCCGGAGTACCCAGAGAGAACCACCGAGCAATGGCGAGCAACTGTCAGACCCCCCAACGTAGTAACTCAACACAAGCAGGGTCAGCATTGGTTGAAGACAGGTGCACCATCGATTACCAAAAGTAGATTACTCGAAATTCACAAATGGTAGGAGACATTACAAAAATTAAAATTAGGCCAATTAAAAAAAATGAATTGATTCTCAGGCAATTTTTTTTTTAAACTAGTGAGGGAGGGAGGATTTTATTTTTATTATTTTTTTTTTTTTTTTCGTGTAAAGGGTTGAGTATACTCAGTAAATCTTTTTGCTGTCTTTCCACTTGAAAAACAGAAAAGGTTGTATTTTAGTGTAATTATAGTATACCTTGTATAACTAACTGATGTAACAACAGCTAAAAGGATTTGTATTTTATTGTTCTTTTTAATGGTATAGATCTGTCAAACATGATCCATTAGAATAGGCCCCTGTGAGTAACCAATGCTTGGGGTAGGAGTCCTTTAAAATGGGAAACATGGCTCTAAATGATTGGTTAAACTTGAGTGAGTTTATATCTGTATTGCGGCCATTATTAGCCATTGTGCAGAAACATATGACTTTAAACACCAGAAAATAAATAAATAATTAAATCATGATACAGTATATCAGAATTTGCCTCTTTACAGTTTATGGGAGAGTGCCTTTGGGCACTCTCCCATAAACTGCAACAAGAAAAAACAATTTACTGCAAACACATCTAAATAATTATATTTCGAGAAATGTGAAAAAATGACCATTCCAAGTTTTCACAAATTCTTAATAAAACATGACATAATAAAAATGTCCAATGAGGAGGTTCAAATCCAACGAGGGAGGGCCTGAGAATCAAAACATTATTTTTTTTAGCCTTATATATCTTTTCAATTTAAAAAGCTATCCATGTGAAAGGTGTCATGGCAATTGGCCAAAAGTGTTCAGGGAGAGCTGTGAATTTATAACAAGGGAGATGACTCAAAATTTTCTGCCAACAAAGCTGAAATGGTGAAATTTATGCAATGATTCAATAACATGTTGCAATGGAATTTTAAGATATATCTGTGCATAATTTCATTCAAATCAGACCAAATTACAGGCAATAACATAAATTGTTACATACAGATTATCACCGCAGTGTGTGTCTCCAGGAATTCAGATCAAGTCGAGTTGTAGGAACAGAACAATATTGACCACAAAATGCGTTATAAAACTATTTTAAGATGAACTTTTTCATTTGCCTTATCGATGGAAAGACGCATATTGAAAAATAGAATAGCGTTCATTGATCTCCATATTGAGGTCAGTGATGACGTTACACTTCAGAGAAAATTATGTCACTGGGATTCACTTTACTGAATACTGTCTTGGGAAGTGGAGCAACTGTGTGTTTCGTCAACGTGAATTTGGTTGTTACTTTTGCAATAATTACTGGTGAATTAAATATCCCTCTTGGTGTAAAGGTTTATTATATTTTAAAATATGCCGTTAATGAGGTGGAGTTTTCCACATTGCATAGCGAAAAGTAATCCTTTAACTTCAAGAGAGAAGCCTCGACTCGAGCGTTCAGGAAAATCCCAATAATACTAATAGGCTACAAACCAGCCCAAGATGCCGAAAAGTGCACCTAATTTAACTATTCGTTGAGTTAACTTCCCCAGTGACATTTTAGCATGCCGTGCATAATAAATACGTTACAGGGCGTTTAGTTGGCAGATACAGTGTCAAATACGGGTCAGAGAAAACAATATTAGGTTCGGCTTCACCTCACGTAACATTGTTTTCTTTGAAGGGAAAAACGCAAAGCGATCGAAAAATGATATTAATGCCGTTGTTTTGGCAACAGCAGAATCACGCGCTTGTATCAGGGGCCCTTGATACGGATTTGGGACAAGGGACCAGATACATTAAACTTTAGTTGTGTAACAGGGCAAAAACGCCCTGATTGTGAGATAAAAGGCAAAGACATGTGAACAAATTTTGAGGACAAAACATAATTTAGCACTCTACGAGGGGTTTCAGATTTGTTTATTTTTCACACTTTGCCATCCCAATAAGACACACAGAAAAATTTATTTGTGCCATGTTGAATGCAGTACATGCAGGGCTTGCATTTTAGCAGGGCTGATCAGCCCCAGCCCCATAAATAGCCCTCTAACCAATTCTACAGGGCCGAAAAACCAGACCTGTGAACATTCCACTATAATACTCAACTGGTAGAGTGCTGAATTATTTTTACGTCTGCATGTATGTTACATATGCAAGAATTCTGGACATTGGAAGTCCTGTTGCACATAAATCTTCAATTGTTTCAGTTTACGAGAGAATGATACAATTTAATATTTATTAACAATGGATATTTAACATTGATAAGTCATTTGTAAAACTACTGCAGATGGCAAAAGCCACTATAGTGGCTTCCAGTGTTCAACCAGTTAAATGCCAATATTTTTAAAGCTCTCAAAATAGCAGAGTGTGTTTTGTACCCAAATTCAGGGACTAGCCGTGAGGGCAACTAGGACGATTACGTCGCCTTTCTAAGCCCAAAGGCACCTAGAAAAATAGTTGGGGCGATTACATGGCGCCCTCTAAAAATTGTCCAAAATGAAGAAAGGCTGAAGTGAGTGATCCGAGATTTACAAAAAAACGATTATTTTCAAGATTCGAATGTGCTTGAGTGTGATAAATGAATTCCTGGTCCTACCAACTAATTTATGCTCTCAGCATTTTTAAGTTATCAATGCACTAAAAGTTTTATAATTTAAGGCAATCTTACACATTACACTCAAAATCTTTCTGATTACTAAACATTACCTCTACTTGAAGAGACTCTGCTAAGAATTTTTTAGCGGCATCTCTTATTTTCTGTGATTTGGTATCGCATCTAACTTCAATATATGGCTTATTTGTATTTTCTTTGAAGTGTTTTCTCCATTTGATGTACACCCTCTTTGCTGCCTTTGATATATCTTCATCTCCACTCTTCCGCAACTTGTTTACAATTTTCCCTACAAAGACCAAAACTTCTGATAAGACAGATATAAGCGTAGAAAGAACATTGCTTAGGCCCCACAAAATAAAGCTTCTGTTTCTTGGGCCATTTTTGGTAAAATTGCATGTGGCCAGGGGTTTTTTTTATTTTATTTTTGTAATTATTTCTTTAACATTAAAAGTTCATGTTCTTGGTTTGTTTTACGTTTTAGGTCCCATAATCTACAGAATAGCATGGGTGATGGTGTATTTCGTCCCTTGAGTGCAAGAAGGCTTTGCAATGCTATTGCAAAGCCCTGTTGCACTCAAGGGACAAATTTATTAATTTTATTAACTTGGGTAAAATATTTTAATTTTTTTAAGTTCGCATTGGTTATAAAGGAGGGCCCGAGAAACACATTTTTTACTTTTTTAGGACTTGAAAATGCATTGTAAATACCCTTCACACAACTATCCTTTAGATTTTAAGAAACAGAACAAGGGATTGTTCACCCCCACCCCAACCCAAGATGACATAAAAAGCTTTCGAGGATTTTTGTTGGGAGATTTTGAAGTATTTACCTGGAATGATTTTAATCTTCTCTTGCACTTTTCAGCTAAGAATCCTAAAACGAACCACAAAGCGAGCCAAGTGGCATGCAGGGGGGTGGAGGGGGGGGGGGGGGGGGTGTTCATATAGATAAACGGGTTCCAGAACAGAATTCTCTATTCCGTCAAAGCAATTTTTTGAATGGTGAGCACTTTTTAGAGAAACAAGAGGAATGTTACTAAGGTAACACATGCCCCCCCCCCCACCCCACCCTTGTGACCTTCACCTTGCAGATGTGGCGGAAACTATTATATGCGACCCACCTTCTGACTGTCCTTAACATTTGTAAAAAGTTTAACCAGTGTACTATGATTTGTTTCTGAGTTATGGCTGAGACACGAATATTGGCCGATTTTTAGTGTGACCTTGAAATGTGACCTTGACCTTGAAGGTACGAACCCAGCTATGGTGTGTGACACACTGTCCTTTATAATTGTGTGAAGTTTGATGACTGTAGCCCTAATAGTTTTGGAATTATGCTTGAGACACGATTTGTGACCCTGAACATATGAAGATCGATTGTGACCTTCACACTGCATATGCGGCGGAAACTATTATATGCGACACACCTTCTGACTGTCCTTAACATTTGTAAAAAGTTTAACAATTGTACTATGATTCGTTTCTGAGTTATGGCTGAGACACAAATTTTGACCAATTTTTAGTGTGACCCTGACCTTGAAGGTACAAACCCGGCTATGGTGTGTGACACATCCTCCCATGGTCCTTTTTAATTGTGTGAAGTTTGATGACTGTGGCCCAAACAGTTTTGGAGTTATTGGCTCGGACATACACGCACACACACATGCACAATTCAATCACTATATGCCACCAGACTTAAGCCCCCCCCCCCCCCCTAAAGTATGAGAATTTGGGACCAAAATCAACAAAGAAAATGTCAAATATGTTTGATTTCTGTAGCAACCTTGCACGCATCTGAGCTTTGCATGGCATTTACATGTACACACCACATGCTCAAATTCTGTCCGGTTCAAGGTTGTCAATAAGCTGAGTTAACCTCATAATTTCAGACAGAACTTTCCTGAATTCGTTGCAACTTGTCTGATTCTGTTATTGCTGAAGATTACCTTCATAAATTAGAGTCGATCCATCGCCAGGGTGTGCGATACCCCCACAATCCATTGCCAGGGGGAGCGATACCCCCGCACCAATACCTGAGGGTGAGCAAGGTCAACAATGTGACATCTTGGTGTTCAGAAAACAATAGATATCACCTAAAGGTGACACAAACAAATACCCCACCTTTCAGCTAAGAAAGGGAAATAACTGTGGAAAAACAAAATTTTCGCAAGACTTTATATGTGTTGCACATCTTCATTGTGTGTATGATCATATTCTGAAGTTTCAACTATGTGGATTGAAAAGTGGGGGAGGAGTTGATTACAGCATGACAGTACCCTCTATTAAACAATTTCGTGACGGAAGGACTGATGGACACGAGGAATCCTATATACCCCCGCCTAGCAGGTAGGGGTATAAAAAAACACAGATGTTACTGAGGATCTTGTTATTTGTATTGGTCCGATTTCATACAGATGTGCACGAACACTTAGCTTGTGATGTATAAAAATGAAACACAGTTGTTGAATTCACCAAATTTTTAAGTTGCTATAATTTAGTATATGTAATGAAAAGTTTGTTTTAAAATAGGTAATAGGTTATTTTCGTTCCCATAAAAAAATCAAAACAAAGTGTCCATCTGTATTTATGAACAATGCTTCACAGGTTTTGAATACCAAAAAAGAAAAAAAACTGTTACCATTTTTAGATATATGATGTCATCAAAAATCATGGGTTGCAGTAATTTCATACCGAAAATGATTTTTCCCCGAAATTTTGAGTAATTTTGTACCCATTTTAGTGTATAATTTCGTACCCAAAAACTATTTTGTATCCTCAAAAATATTACATATGTTAAGAGGTTATTACTTGTAAGATTTTATATTGCCTTGATATCAGCTTGAGGTAACAGGTAACATGTTATCAAGAACCTTCAATCTCAGGCTGAGAACACTACCGAGAACTGAAAGATAGATACATAGATAGATATTTTATTTTACGATATATCAATAACATTTTGCAGTTTATAGATAATCTATAACAAGAAGCAAAAAATATTGATACATCGTAAGGAGATAACATAGCCAGATTGACTGTCTACCTGTCGTCTCCCAGGTAAAGAAGAGAAAGCATCGAATCTTGTTTGCAAATGAAAGTTTCCTTATTTTTCTGGTGGTAAAAGGGTCAGGGTATGGAATTACACATTTTGTTGAATACATGTACATACGCCCATATACACACAGGGGTAACTGTGTTGTGTCCTTCCCATGCAAAACAAATTCCTCATTGGGGTCCCAAGATGCAAATTTTTCAAATGGCATGAGTCCCAGACATTTCCCAATGAGGGCAAAAGAATCATTGAACGCATACATGTAGGTCTGCCAATATGTATTTTTGACATATATAGAGGATATGGAATGAGTGTTTTTCTCATATAATATTTATGAAACGAGTCTAAGAATTTTCCGTTTTGGCGAGCCTCTGGCGAGCTCAAATGGAAAATTCGGACGAGTTTCATAAATATTATATGAGAAAAACGCTCATTTCATGTTCTATTTATCATATGACACACAAACGCACAAATTAGCCACTTAGTATGACTTTTTAACCCATCACCTAACTTGAGTTGCAGATGGCACTTGAAAAAAACATCCCCGTATAACTAAAAATTTTCATTTTTTGCTTCCAAATCATAGGTTATGACCCCTCATTGGAATGAGCTCGCCGAGCTTGTTCCAATGACGGGGTCATAACCTATATTTTGGAAGCAAAAAGTGAAAATATAAAAAAAAAGTAGGTAAAAGATTAATACAATATAAACCACTCTAAATAGGACAGATAACGTAAATTCTCCCTACTGAAATTATGCAAATATGACCCAGTTGTATTTTGGTCAGCCAATCAAAATGTCAATATTTGAACTTGACCAATGAAATCTTTCAACCCCAATTATGCAAATTATGAAAATGTGGCCCAGTTGTATTTTGTTCAGCCAATCAAATTGTCTAGTTTTGAAATTGATCAATGAAATTGATGGAAGGCTTTATTTATCACTGACAAAATATCAAATGTTTTCAAGTGAACAAAACAGACGAGTCATATGATAAAATCTAATTCTTTGGTTTTTATTTACCACATTGGCTTAAAATACCATGGCCCATCAATTTTGACAGGCAGACCTCTACTTAAATGTACCTATATTGCTTGAGATAAGAATTTCTTTTGAGGGAAGTTTTTCACCAAGTTTCTCTAGACTCTCCAGTACAACATTCTTTTCTTGATTTTCCAGTGTCAGTTTTGATTTCAGGTGATAAATTTCTTCAACAACAACGACCCTCTGTAAAAGAATAACACAGAACATTAATGCAAACACTAAAGCAGTTATAGTAGAGCTGCACGGTATTTCGATATAAACCGATATATACCTGTATTCAAACCAATATCGATTGAATACCAGTGTAATTACAAAAATATCGGTTTATCGTCATTATTTATTTACCCACAATTTAATTTTCAAGATGTCTTGAGTTTTTTAACTGTAGCTCAGAATGAATAATATTATCGCTTTACCCAAGGAATTGTCTGCATGTGTCCACGTAATATACACATTCAGCAGTTGAAACAATAATTTTCAAAAATTGCAACAAAACTATATCATGTGATCCCCTCACTGGAACGAGCTCTCGTTCCAATGAGGGGTCACATGATATTGTTTTGCAGAAATTTTTGGAAAAATTTGATTTAAAATAATAAATTTTGATATCGCCTGCGTTGTGTAAAGGTTCTTCAAACCACATCATCAAGGCATGCTGATTCATTCCGACTGTGATGTCTCAAGTCTCGATTGCAGTACTTATGTTCAGATATCAGTTTTCGATATACTGGTATACCGCGGTATTTTTTTGAATACCGATACCGATATTCTGTTTTGAATATTGTGCGGCCCTAAGTTATAGTATACTGTTAGAAGCATCTTTGTTCACCTCTAAAATGTCATGGATACCCCTCCCATTTTTTATCAAATTATCACTAATGCAATACAATTCTTAAAAAACAAGACGTTCTAATGAGGGGTGCACTAATTGGATAACCCTGCATTAACCCTTTGAACTCTAGGTATGAGGGTTGGTCTGATTGGGTTTTGCCTCGCTGAAACTGTCATACTCCACTCATATCTTCATTATCTTTGTCACAGCTCCTGAACATGCAGAGGCAATGGGAGGTATTTTACCTCTGCTTGGTTTGGGCCTACATGTTTGGTAAGTTGGCTCCTTCCCCACCTCCAGTGGAAATTACTCTATGACAGTCAATCTTTAGACCATAAAGCTATCCCTGGAATGAGGAAAAAAATTGACAAATTCAGGTGGATTTGATTTATATAATTTACAAGAGGCCTGCGTCGCAAGGTGCTGCTACTGCCCCCGACCACAAAAAAATTTCAGTCAAAAGATTGAAAAAGGGCCATAACTCTGGAAACTAGAGTGATGTCACACATGCAGACGACTGTCCCAGCAATGGCAGTGCTTAGACACAAAATAGTCGGCGCCATTTTTTGTTAACCGTTTACCTAACGAATCTGCCATATCTGCACTCGTGATATACAAAATTTGCTATTCAAATTTTATTTTTTCATTTCTCTACTCCAAAACATACCTCATGACCTATTATTGGAACAAGCTTGATGAGCTTGTCCCAATAAGGACTAATAAGCCATGGTTAGAAGTAAAAAATGAAAAAAATCTGATGTTTCAGAAAAATAATTTGTACTGTTGGCTTCAACTTGTGTTAGGTAAAGGATTAAAGATGCAGTACATAAAGCAATGTTGGGCTATAGGACTCAATTTTCCTTTTGCATGTAATAACTCCCAATCCTTCAAAATGCATTTTGGGAATAATTGGCCAAGTGACGTGTGTGTGTGTGTGTGTGTGTGTGTGTGTGTGTGTGTGTGTGTGTGTGTGTGTGTGTGTGTGTGTGTGTGTGTGTGTGTGTGTGTGTGTGTGTGTGTGTGTGTGTGTGTGTGTGTGTGTGGGTTTGTCTTACTAACTTGACGAGGTAACTAGACAAAAGTGTTTGCGTGTTTCGCCTTACCGAGGTACAAAAGACAAAAGAAACCCTTTACCTCGGTTGTTTTCCCAGAACTGTACCGGCAAAACGAGGTAGAAAACGTTAGTCCACACAAAGGACAAACAATGGGGTACCTCGGTATGTAGGGAAGACAAGACTGTGTGTGTGTGTGTGTGTGTGTGTGTGTGTGTGTGTGTGTGTGTGTGTGTGTGTGTGTGTGTGTGTGTTTGAGGGTGGGGAGGGGGGTTGTGGTGGTGTGTTCTAGTAGTCAATTTTTGTTTGTTTCCATTTAGTAACTCCAAATCCTTCAAAATAGTTTGTATGCAGTGGTGGTGTGTTATAGTAGTGTATTTTTGTTTGTTTGCATTTAATAACTCCCAATCCTTCAAAATGCATTTTTGGAAAAACTGCCTAAATGACCGCTGGGGTGGGGTGGGGGGGGGGGGGAGGGTGTGGGGAGGGGTTTCTGTCACCTATATTCAAACCTGGTCTGTATTACTAGCTGGAAAATACACATATCAACTTTGGTTGAAATCAAATAATCCAAACAGTAATTATTGGTTGGAAACCAATTGTTTACAGACAGGTGGATGGACCGACGGATGGACCAATGGATGGACGGACGAAAGTCATGACTATAGCCCTGACTGTAAACAGTCAGGCTAAAAATGCATTTTGTACCAAAGAAAAAATATTGCTTAAATGGCTCTGGATGAGGAGGAGGGAGGGGGAGGTGTTATGGGAGTCCATTTTTTTTCCACATGTGGTCAGTCTAAATCCTTCAGAATGCATTTTGAGCAAAGAGAAAAAAAAATGCCGGGGGGGGGGGGGGGGGGGTGGTTGTCTGGGTTTTTAACCACAAACTGTAAGCAAAACTGTAAAAAAGCATTTTTAACCAAAAAAGTGCCTAATTGGCCGGGGAGGGGGGGTAGATGAGTTTAAAAAAAGATCAGCATGTAGTGACTGTAAATAGTTCAAAATGCATATTGGAGGAAAGAAAAAAAAAATGCCTAATTGGCAGGGGCTGGGCAGGGCAATAACTTCAACAATTTTCATTGGATAATTGTGGTCATCAAACTTGACCTGGAGACATGTACTGAAAAGAATTGAAATCTGTTAACTTTTGTTTAAGTTATGGCATAAAGAAAGTTCAGACAGATGGATGGACTGACAGATGGACAGACTGATGGGGGATGGACTGACGGATAGACGGATGGACGGAGTGAGCTCT
>CM062293.1:33048632-33213632 GCA_031216915.1 Pictodentalium vernedei
ATATTTTTGCACAATGGCTAGTCATGACCATACTTTATTTGATGATTTTTTTAGAGCACCTGGATGAGACACAAAATTTCTTCCGAGTATTTCTTTTTTCCACAGTTTAATCACCTAAGGCATACATGTTCTTAGCTTCTGAAGGGTTGTAGAAACAATGAGAAAAGGAGGAGGAGAAGGAGTCACCCATCAAAAAACATGACGACCAAAAAGGCCGACCAGGGAGGTAGACTCCCTGGTCGGCCTTTTTGGTCGTCATGTTTTTGACGCCATAGTGTCAAACGAGCTAGGTTCATATGTACCTGACAAGGTGGTCCCTTGCGTGACGAACGCTTTTGTTGACGTATCTGACGTAGCACACACATTTTCGTTGGGTCTGTTAATGCCATTTGGTTGAGAGTTCAGCAGATAAAAGAAAACGTTTGTTTACTCAGATTTCTTCGCAGTGTTCGAAACAGAAGCACACATATCCTTATGAACGTTTCCACTTCTCTTTGTTTCCTCATAATGAAATCTTCCTGACACTTTCGGTCTCTGAAACGTTTTGCTACAGATCTCGGTTTCTTGGCACAAAACGCTAATTTTTTCCACTTAAGCATAAGACTGCTTTCGTGTGTTTCTGCTTGAGGTTCCCAAGACAGTTCTAATCTCTCCCCATTTAAACTCAGCAGTAGGTTCACAATGTTTAGAGGAATCACACTGCACATTTTTGACTTAGAAATGTCCTTCCGATATCTCAAGGTGTGCTAAAAGGTCACCGCACCGTATGCCCGGATTCTCCACAAAATAATGACCAGAGGAACTTGTCGCTAAGATATTTCGTACCGGGGATCTCACTTCACAAACTACTGAGACTAAACTAAAAGTCTTTTCAATTTGTAACAAATTTATTAACTGGACTGCAGCGTACATGTAATCCAAAGTGTTGACGGGAGAGGTTACCAAACTCTCCACCCAACGTTCTTGAAATCGGATATCCGAATTACAAAATTTACAGATGTTAACATGTTATTATATGTACAATTTCCAAGTAACATTATTAAAATAAAACAATCAACATTGGTAGCTGTGAAAATAACATGCCGTCTCTTGTATTAATCAAGTGGGCACTGTAATGGATTGTATGAATGAAAAATATTAATTTGTTCACCCTTTGGACTCTAATGATATGATTTGGTATCTTCCATGCCAGTTCAGTGGAAACACTTGGAAGAATCCATATTCATTATTTGGGGTAGACCCATCGATAATTTCAACGTGCAGCCTCGGGGCTGCACGTTGAAAATATTGATTGGTCTACCCCGCACATTTACTGAGCGTCCATCCTATTTAATGACGTATCATGTTCCTGGCCGGAAAAGCGACCGCTAGAGTTCAAAGGGTTAATCCATCTATTCATTAATTTATAAATACGTTATATCAAAGTATCTCATTAACCCATTGTTTCTAGACTCCAGATTTTAGCCTGGTGATAGTGGAATTCTCTTCAGTGTTAAATTCCAGCGTCAGATGGGCGCTCTTGCCTATCATCCAGCAAAGTCCAGTTGATAGGACAAGAGACGTCCAGAGTTGACAAAGCCTTCGTAAGTTTAATTGGGATTTGTACTTGTGCGTATAGATATGTGTGTGTAATGTGTATTTATGTGCATGTGCTGTATAATTCAATCTCGCCCCAGGTATCTCCGCGGCGCATGTTGTGGAGTGTCATGACATCACCCAAACTCACTCAAGTTCGCTTTGAACCAGGAGACATAAACGAGAGAGAGAGAGAGGGGGGGATGAGGGGGCGAGAGAAAGAAAGAGAGAGAGTATGGAATAATTATTTATCGTGCTATTTTATCACGGACATGTGCTGTACAACATATAACTGTTTTTTCTTCGTACCATTGTAACTTGACTCCATGCAAATGGAAATAAGTTAGAAAAATAAATCATATCATTTCCAATTGAGCCGTCATGGTTATTAACAGGTCTGCACGCTTTGAAGTCAAGGGTGTAATATGCAGGGCGATAACCCAACTCCTACTTGTGGTCGATGCTGCATATACAATATAATAAATGAGTCATGTCACAACAGGTTTACTGGAAAGATTAAAGTAAGCTTTCACCACGTCTTAATCAGATGCCCGACTAACTTACTGAATACAACTTAAATAAGCAATGGAAGGAAATAATGAATAGAGGCAATTTCGTCGCCTGAGTGCTAGAATGTCCTATGTCCCAAAGGGGACATAGGACATTCTAGCACCCAGGTGACGATTTGTTAACGGCTGTTACGAGAGAGGCTTACTGTTACACGACGAGTAAGGAAACAATCTAAGTTTAAAACATTTGAAATTAAATGGGACACAATGCCAATAGCTTAGACTGTCAACGCAATATAACAACATTAAATTAAGCTTTTGTATCGAAAATCTATCATGTTCTGAACATGTCCAAGCGATAAAACGATCAGCTATGCTGAGTTTGTTTTTTTTTATTACACAATTTGTTGAAAAACAGATGCCAAAATGTTACGTGCGATACATACAAAGTCCCCGACGTTTGGGGTGTTTATGAACAGAAAATACCAAGTTATGCCTTGGCAACACAGTTGCTGCTCGTGGCATTTAGGCATATCTCTTTACTAGTGCTTCCGTCCATCTGCTACGTACATATATATAGATACGTTGTGTCATCTTATGGTGAACGACAACATTCTTGTGAGACGTGTTGTTTCCCCATCCCGGGATTCGAAAATCTCGAACCCCTGAGAATGGAATAGAACCTTCTTGACGATGTTGAATTAAACCTTCCTAGGGACTTGTCAAAGTGACCCGTGTTTAGATTACTCATACTGTATAAGATGAGCATAAACGTACATTAAAATCGATCCTCCGAGAACTAGGGAGAAAATATGTAGGCTTGAAATTCAAGATGAAAGTCGCCATGAAGGTTTTATACACGAGACAAGCAGAACAGTGGTAAACGGTTAATGTTATACTAAAGGGGCTGCATTTTCAAAGATACAAATACGGTATTAAACTGTGATTTGGCAATGTGGACCTTTTTCGATCATGGAGGAAAACCATGGGACGACATTTGGTTTCTATTCATTACACCAAACTTCTCAGTAAAAGTTAAATAAAAATATTCGCAACTGACTGGCTATAGTACGTTTATCGTATTTTTTATCCTTTGAACACTGGTGTTTTCTTCCACGTCAGTTCAATAGAAGTAATGGGAAGAGTCCATATTTATTACCTGAGGGTAGATCAATTAATATTTTCAACGCGCAGCCTTGGGGCTGCGCGTTGAAAATATTGATTGGTCTCTGCCACATATGTCAACTTCACCGACAGTACCAGCCAAACACACTCACTCCGACACATGGCTTCTTTATCTGGTTCCCCTTGAGTCTCCCGACGCTCACTTATATTGACTTGGCAGGCTTGGCAGTCAGAACCAATCATAGACACCCACAACATCACGCGCGCTCGCAGGTGTTTTATTTCCTTCCAACTCCACAGTACCAGCAATGGCGTAGTGATACAAATTAAAAAGGAAAAATCGTACTCATGGGACAAAAACTATGTTCAAAGGTTAAAAAAAGTGCTTCATCTCTTTAAAAAGAAACGTCACTTTATTCATCAGCAATGGGTTTACTTGCATTCAATTACGTCTTGGTGGTCGTTCTCATCGAAAGTTCTGAAAGTTCATTTCGACAGAAACGATTTTATGGGAATGATGTGGCCAGGGGCTGAATTCATCAGAAAATCAAACACTAAATCTGAAGTCTTAACTGAAATCTTTGAAAAAAAACCTGCTTTGTTGATTAAAACTGTTAAAAGTTTCCAGAATCGATGCGTTCCAAATAAGTGACAGGGCAAAAGAAACATTCACACCGACTAACTGCGATTAGTTCTTTTTTATCAAACAATTCATGCAACGCAATTCTTCTGAATGTTGTGAAAAAGTTACGTAGGCAGTCAACGGGCAAGATCAAACAGATTATGTGTTCAAAAAAATGGTGTATATAAGTTTTGTATCATTTGCATCTTCAACACCAATTTTGAATTACGGATGTTACATGCTTTAGTCATTTTCTGGAACTCTCACCTGTCCTATTCCATCATCGAACCCTTTCAATTAACCCTCTGAACTCTAGTGGTATCTTCCATGCCAATTCAATGGCAACAATTAGAAGAGTCCATATTCATTATTTGGGGTAAACTCATCAATACTGGGGCTCTCTATGGAACCCAAAATTTAACTCAGTGAATTATGAGGAATATTCTTTAAAAGTCTTCTTTATCAGATCCAGCAGTGAAAATATTTTCATATTTAGTATGCAGCATCTCTAGGGAGAGAGGGTCAGATTCAAGTGGATTCAAATTGGGTCCCTGAGTTAACATTTGGGCTTTATATTAGATGCCAAAGTTTAACTTGGTACAATATGAGGATATTTCTTTAACAATCTCCTTCTTGAGATCCACCGGCCAGAATCCTTTCATATTTGGTAAACAACATCTTTGGGAGGCGGAGGACTTCATTTGTTCAAATCGAGTCAGTGGGTTAATATTTGGGTTCCCTATGGGAATCCAAACTGAACTTGGTGCAATATGAGGGGTTCATTTTGTTCAAATCGAGTCAGTGGGTTAATATTTGGGTTCCCTATGGAAACTTGGTGCAATATGAGGGAGTTTCTTTAAAAATCTTCTTTTTCTAATCCACCAGTCAGAATCCTTTCATATTTGGTGTACGACGTCTCTAGGTGGGTCGGATTCAAGTTTGTTCAAATCGGGTCACTGGGTTAATATTTGGGCTCTCTATTGGACTCCACAGTTTAACTTAGTGCGTTGAGGGGAATAATCTTTAAAAATCATCATCAGATCCACCAGGCAACATATTTTGATATTTGGTATGCAACATCTCTAGGATGGGGGGGGGGGGGCAGATTCAAGAATGTTCAAATCAGGTCCCTGGGTTAATATTTGGGCTCTCCATTGAATACCAAAGTTTAACTTATTAAATATGATGAGATTTCTTTAAAAATCTTTTCTTCAGATCCACCAGTTAGAATTCTTTAATATTTCGTGTATAACATCTCTAGGGAGATCAGATTCAAGTTTGTTCAATTCGAGTCCCTGAGTTTGCCAGTGCTTGTCTACAGCTGATAGAAATGTAAGCATTCATAAAGACCTATGATAATAATCATCTTATTTGGGCACCAGAGTTATGAATAATTTCATAACTTCATTCCTGTATAGTGTTGATGAACCATAACTAACTGAATGTAGCCCCAGATATTTCTTTGAACTACTTCATCAGGTGAGCGATTAAGGCTCCTTAGGTCCTCTTGTTATGCAACGTCCTTTTCTTTTTTTGCACTTTTAGTGGGCCGCTTTTAATAATGGTAACGTTGCCGTTTTAATGAAGATATTAGGTTTTTTTTAATTTTAGTGTGCATAGTTTTTTCCAGTAATTTCGGCTTTTCTATAGTTTTAAGAATGTTTGGTAATTTGGATATCTTACAGAGGGTTCCACTTTTTGTGATTTAGAATTTGGAGTGTTTGAACAACGTGGTTTAGGAACACAATTAATGTGTTTGTCTTTGGTGGAAAGCTGTCTGAACAAAGCAGTAATTTGGAACCAAACAAATCGTAAAGTCTTGACAGTTTCAAGACACAACTACACAGGATTCTTTAGCTACAGATCATGATGTTTTTAACCCTTTACCTAACGTAACAGCCAAAACCGGCCAGCGTTATTCTCAAAAATCGCCAATTAATTTTCATCATTTTTTTTTTGTCTCTAAAACATAGGTTATGATCCCTCATTGGAACGAGCTCGTCGAGCTCGTTCCAATGAGGGACCATAACCTATGCTTTTGAGAAAAAAATGAAAATAATAGTTATTCAAGAATTTCTTTTGCAAGTGTCGTCTGCTTTTCATGTTTGGTAAAGCGTTTTAAAAACAAAAAAAACACAAACTCATCCTCTCAAGTGGTAGAATAATCAATGTGTTGATGGTGGCCACTCATTGGTAGAAGTAGTAGAAAGTCATTGTTCTTGGCTAAGATATTCGTTAATTAGATTAGATTAGATTCTTTATTCAACAGTAGACATAAATACACCTCTCCGACTGAACCGCACTCGGATGATTATAGTGCAAGGTTTCGTTTTAAATGAGACTGATTTTTTAAAGAAAGTATAAATTTTCCATTTATTTCATCCTTTCTGTGGCTTCGAGAAGATGGGTGTTTTGTGATTCTCTGACAATCTTACCATCATGTATGCTACTGTTAATTAGCTCAAAGTTCTCACCTAACAGTAAACGCATTGATTTACAACATAATGGATCGTAGCCTGAGGCTAATAGATGAACTTTCAATCTTTTCAGACTGCACATTTCGTACTTGGACATTTGTGAGTCTGTGTCAACAATAATGTCTTTAGTACGAATCACCAGAAATAAATCTCCGACGGTTCGAAAGGCTATCATTTATGTCACGTACTACCATTATGTTGCTCGTTAGTCTTATAACTCAGCAACCAGACAATTGATGGCTAACACGTCTTTTTGATGACTGAATATTTCAAAGCTTGAGAGTTCCGTCTCGATGTACCGCTGAATAACGAATTTTTCCCCGTCCTTTTGTTTACTCGCAGAAAAATGAAAATTAATACTGCATTTATTGAACTTAAAGAAATATTAAGAATTATTACCAAGCAGTTTTGTATAGTCAATTGTCGTCTGCCAATTTACGCAGGCGTAATTTGGATAGAAAGCATTGCGCAAATTATGGTACTTTTTCTCCTTGCCGTTATCAGAGCCGGTTATGAGGTATCACAGTACTAAATATTTCCCCACAGGCGATCACTATAACGTTCAGGTGAATAAAAACGTGATCTGATCACATCACTTTAATTTTGGCATTCAGATATCGCTGTCAATTATAGCCCTTCAAACATCTTTTTTCTGACCCGAAAACAGGAGTCATGCAACAAATAATAAAGAAAAACTGACAGGAAGGGAAGTATCGGTCACGCGTACATATTTTTCAGGAAATTTCCAACAAAAACATACCAATAGTCAATTGTATTTCAGATCAAAAATATCATCAAATCGCCCTCTTTATTTATCTGGAATATTCAACGATAATACAAAAATGTCAGTAGAATGCTTCAAATGTTTAATGAAACAATATATGTTCCCAAGGCTGCTTATTTATGGAGATTGCATCATCTCTGAGTGCAACTTTTCAAGGTGGGTAACTCTAATTGAAATATTTACTTTGGTGATACCATTTTTGAGCGCCGGCTTTACGCAAGCCTGAATATGAGCAATCTGTCATTTGCTGAATGAGGTCGCCAGAGGGGGAATTTTCTGATGCTATCCATACAGTGTACCAATATATCTTCTGGGTACCTCTCACTGTATAGGTTTGAGACCTTGATTCAGATTGAGGTTCACAAAGGGTAAGTTTGGTGATGCTATCCTGCTGTGCAGGGTCGCATCACCAAATTCACCCTTTGGGATCCTCATTCTGAAGATGACAGTCTTCTTATTTTCAGGCTTGGCTTTACGCCTTTGAAGGCAACTGAACTCATCGATATTTTGACTTCTATGTTTTACAACTTGTATCAGAGAGATAGAGGAGTTAGAAATCATTATTTCTTCTTGGAATAATAAATAACTGGAACAAAAACATATCTTACGTGATGAATAAACTACCTTCGGAAAAAAGTGGCATCGTGTTTTTAATGTTCAAACAAACACCCACAATTCATTTAATATGACTTGTAGATTGCACTGTCAGATCGTTTTTAAACTGCTAACCATTCTATTCTTCAAAGAAAACAACCCATTGTCCTTCAATGGATCGAGATTGGCGAGATCCTTCCAACCAAGGACCATATCGAACGATTTGAAACGTGAGTTGTTAAATATAGAGAAGACATTAGTGAGAGGCCGAGAACAGCAGTCGTGGAAAATGACTGACTGCTCTTGAGAAGTCAAATGTATAATGGTTAACCCATAACAGAGATATATCCGAAATGGCCATTCTGATTTTTCCCCAAAAATATCTCAAAATATCTCATAATTCATCATTGTGCGTAACTGAGATTCTGCGAAACATCTCTAATATCATCGATGAAACTGGAAACAAACCCACAAAAACTCTTCCTGGGAGATGTTCACCGCCGCGTGAATTGATTCTACTCACAGATGAGCGAATTACGTCAAGTTTCGTCTGTTCAGCAAAGGCCGCGATAGACGCTATCTACGCTGTAAATATATGCACTTCAAAGTATTTAGCCAGCTCACCGAGATTCCACGCATCTAAATACATTTTATATGGCAGTTTATTCCTCGACATAAAAATCAAAAGAGAAACGCAAAGTTATGTTACTCTCTATGAAAAGTAGGCTAATTAACCCTAACATTAACGGAAGGTTTACGATTTTGTTTAGGTTTTACAGCCATTTCAGCCATCTTTGAACCCGAGTACAACCTTCCTATATCTTCCGGGTGGAAAAATGTAATAGAATCACAAAATTCACGGAGATGTAGTGATTATGGCTATCATACCCTCTCAAAATGAGTTATATGGTACGTCCCGAAAAAATTGCGCGGCGGCAACCTTAGTGACGTAATAGAACGCCTCAGTCGCGACCCCATAAGGCCTATCATTTTTTTAAAAAAGCAGAGATACCGCACCCCCCCCATCCCCGCTCACCCCCTCCCCCACCCCCCACCCCCCACACACACACACACTTACACCTGGGGACGGTCTTTACGTTTGTTCAGAAAATGCACACGAGACCATCAAAATCGTACAAAAGGGACTCAACTAAAGAAAGGATCATCAGCCAAGTATTATATTGAACTGTAAAATGTTTGAATCTTCTAGAAAAGATATTCCAATTATAAATTACTCAAAGTCTTTGAAAAATAATAGAAGCAGAGTGGCACCAGGGCCCTGCGAAACTTCGAAAATCGATTCATTTCGAAATAGTCCCCGGGATTCAATTCGATTTCATTCGCGCCTATTCGAAAATTTTCGATCGTCGAGATTTTCTCAAAATCCTACAAAGTGTCTCCTCCTGGACTCTTTTTCTTCATCAGGGGCCAATACTATAAAACTTTTACAACTGTATTTTCTAGAATTGTATTTTCTATCTTTTAATATAACCGTCTAAAATGAATCATTAGCATTTTAAAAGATATGGCAATTTGCCAATTGCAAATTGCCAGATCTTTGAAAATGCTAATGGTTCATTTTAACCCATATAAAATCATAACTAGAAAATACAATTATAGAAAATACAATTATAAAGCTTTATAGTATTGACCACTGGTCTCCTGTACATGAGTACTCCTCTGTTAGGAGTTAGTATGGTGGGGAGCTGACAGTTGCTCGCCGTTTCCCTGTGGTTCTCTCCGGGTACTCCGGCTTCCTTCACCCGTAAAACTGTCACGATCATGATTAGCCATTGTGCATAAGTATATGACCTTAAACACCAATAAATAAATAAATACTCCTCTGTTAATATTTCGAATGATTAAACTTTGAACATTGACAGTCGTTTTCGACACATTTAACAAGAAATGCCACCCAGTACCTTTAATGTATTTTATTGTGTTTTACACTAAAATATCGTTAGCGTACGAGGTCTCAAATCGAACGATTAATCTTTAAACTGTGACAATCGTTTCCGTAAAATTTTTCGCAGAAATCGTGTTTGTGTTCTATGTTTTATACCATATCGTTAACGGTAGTAGGTATCAAATCGTCAAACGATCAAGGTGTTGGAAATCGGAAGATGCACACTAAAAACTAAAGTGTTAAAACTGACACTTTCAAGGTGTTAAACCCATTTCAACTCTTAGGGTTTGATTTTAACACCCAAAGTGCAATGCTTTAAGCACTTAGATATTACAATCGCCAGACATCTGAAACTTGAATGGATGGCACTTCCAATGTGTCTAGCATTGGTGGTTCTTCCAGAATCGTCCATAATTTGATTTGCGCTTGGTGGGTACATAATTAAAAGGACACAACGCAGATGAGGCGGATCAGGCTCGAGAGTTCGAGCCTGATCCGCGTCATCTGCGTTGTTTGCTTTTAAGTGTCGCGACATTACACTTGTCAAGTGGTATTATTGTAACACCTGTAAAGTTCTGGGATATCTACACTTGAACAAAGTGCTAGTTCAGCACTTAGTAAGTGTTAAATACAGCACTTCAAGTGTAGTTTTTAACACTTTAGTTTTTAGCGTGTGGGGTTTTGTTTTTGCTCAGATTTGGAAAATCAGATCTTATAGATTTTCAAAATAAGAACTATTCTTTTTGTTTTTTGACGTTTTATCCAGTGCAACGCATCACACTCTTTACTGACGTCAGCATGTGTAAAGCATCGCCTTTTCCCAAGTCTTCGTTCATTACTGGAGATCTTTGAAAACCACGCATCTCGTTTCTTGAACATGTTAAAACTCTCAACTAATAAAAAGACATTTCGGCGAATATTTGGTTATGTACTGAATATTTTATACAAGATTTGCTAGCCAATCAGAAGTTACTGTTACGTGATACAACGAGTCATCATGGGCGATAGCAGGAGTGTGGGAAATGCGTTCGTGGGCGCACTCGTCTCATCATCAGAGCACTACCATGCTCAGCAATCTGTTTTGAGGTTTTTTGGTTTGTTTTGTTTTTTTTTTTGTTTTTTGAGGGCTTTTTTGCTATGACCTTTCATCATAACAGCGAAATATATCTTGTAACTGGAAGAGTTCAAAAAGAAACTTGTCATTTGAACAGGCCTGCCGCAAAGGGAAACTACTGATTGACTGAGTAAGGGAGAAACTGGTGGGGAATATATTTTTCCAATGTCTGACCTGAAGCACTGTTTGATTAACGGTATACTTAGTGTCCCGATGATCAATCTATGCTCCGAGGCAGACTTTGGAAAATCATATTCCCCACCAGTTTCCCCTTCACTGACAGAAATAACATATATTTCCCAATATCATAAGTCCGGCATGTCATGGCAGAAGTCTAGACCTTATTATTGCAGCAATCGGTACAAACATGTATGTTTTTGGAAATGCAGGTTAATTTGCAACTATTGATGTAATGTAATGGATTTTCTCAGTCTCAGGTTAGTCTTTTTTGAACTTTTAAAGGGCATATCTCAGCCAGTTAACAGCAGAACCTAGTCGGCAGAGAATGGTAAAGCAGACTCAACGAGACTAAAAGTGACCGCCCGACCAGGGATGCCCCTGAACTATGACCTTGATCTGTGACCTTGACCTCCATCGAACAAAAACAATTTGAGCGCGACACATCGTTTCCCCATAAGCAACATGTATGCCACGTTTCAACTAAATCCAACGAAATATCTCAGAGGTATGGAGCGGATACGAAAATATTCCTGACGCACAAACGGACGGACAGACGTTCTACCGCAGATGTACTTGTGAGGTGATGTTAGTGTTAGGTATGGGGAAAACTGCGCAACTCACAAGTGGGTTTTTCGCACATGACAAGTTGAAAAAACCTCACAAGTGGTTGGTGTACTGACGGTTTTATCTCCCAACCTCACAAGTAACGACTGTACACGGACGGTCAGCTCGCAATGCCACCCGCGGTGGCCCGTTCTGGCGGACGGACCACCGCAGATGCCATTGCGAGGTGACCGTCCGTGTACTAGTAATGCACGCAGTCCATCATTTTTATGCCCCCGAAAATTTTTTTTTCGGGGACATAAAAATGATGGACTACATTCCTTACTTGTGAGCAAACTTCACTCCATACCACCCCGATCCCCACCCGACCCCCTTCATACTCCCGAGTAAGGTAACACTCATATTCCTCGGTTAAACATGAATAAGATTTTAGAGTTGGAACTTTCCACGTCTGTGTCATCTTGTGATGTATTGTAACCGACAAATTAGTGACTGAAAACGTAATAGATAATCGTACTTTCATACAGCACGTTCATTTTTTAAAGCTCTCTCGTGGCTTAAAACCCAGACTTTTTATTATTTTACTTCCAATGGCATACATCACCCATATTTTCGATTACCGAAACTGTTGAATGTAATTTGTAAAGTGATAGAGAAGCTACAAATGGTATAAGGCTTCTGTCTCGGTAGATTTATTAGGGATAAACTATATATTTCCTTCGACAGGTTGCAAGGTTTCCCGTATTTTCCTACGCAAAAACATTTCCTCTGAATTCTTTGAACTGTTGTCCAAGTTCATTAATGTATCACTGTACTAAATATTTGGTTGCGAATTATCTGTCTTGAAATGTTGCAATATTTGAAAATAAGGCTCCTACAAAAAAAACTTATTGCTTGATAAATTTGTTAAAGCATTTCATTCGGTTTTTACATCAACGCTGAATACACCACAAGAAAATGGAAATATCTGAGTATTTTCTGGGCCTAAAAAATGCAGTTAACTCTTTTTGTATTTTTTGTTGGATGTTCCCAGAAAAAATGGGTTTAGCGACGGTACTTCACTTACTTTTAACATATTTCTCTTATTTGTTTCATGACCTCCCCCCCCCCCCTCCCCTCCCCAACGCTTTCTGGCTCGAAAAAGTTAGTTGTGTGCAGGTGTGTACTTTATATAGGTATTTGATTATCTAATTTTAAGTGATGTGATCATATTTTTTCACCTAATTGTTATAATGGTCGCCTATGGGAACATATTTAGTACTGTGATAACCTGAATAATTCTACGTGTCACTTATACGTTTCTGTGGGAGCACGGTGGCTCAGTAGGTAGAGGTGCAGGCTGCAAACCGAGAGGTCCTCGGTTCGAATCCCACCTGCGGCAACCGCGCTGTGTCCTTGGGCAAGACACTTCATCTCCATTGCCCGCGTGGGGGCACGGTGGCGTTGTGTACTAAGGCGTACTGCACGTCGATGGTGCACTTGTCTTCAACCAATGCTAACCCTGCTTGTGTGGAGTTAGTATGTTGGGGAGCTGACAGTTGCTCGCCATTGCTCGGTGGTTCTCTCCGGGTACTCCGGCTTCCTCCACCCATAAAACTGTCACGGTCATGATTAGCCATTGTGCATAAATATGTGACCTTAATCACCAATAAATAAATAAATAAATAAATAATACGTTTCTGTATTTCTGCGTGATATGGTGTGAATATTTGCCCAATGGGGGTGTCCAAAAACAGTATCCGATCCTCCTTGATAGATCGGCACATGATGCATAAACTTGGGAAGTTACCAGAAAGGGACTATTTTTAAATAAATTTGCTTAGGCTTCCACAAAAAAAATTAAAATTCCATACATTATTTGACAATGACAGTAATTGGGTGTACTCCACAGTTCTTAGTAGGTTATTCATCTGCAAATGACCATCTTTGTTAATTATTGTTTTTATGCTACAGTTGTTGGGGTTTTTTTCACCAAAGACGACTCAGTTACATTGCCTTCAGGCAATATCTCGAACCTGATAGAAATCTCCGAATATGTTATCTACTTAAATTACTCAAATACCCAACAAAATACTCCTACTTATTCTGAACTTATGTTTATAAATTTGAATTAACTGGTTGAGAGCTAATTAATTTTGGGTGGTCTGAATCTGTTCATCAAAATTTGTTTTATTACAAATTATTGGAGAGTGCTAACAAGCACTCTCCAATAATTTGTAATAAAATAAATTTATATAAACAAAATATTATTTGCATTAGACTGAATATGAGACATGAGCAAGGAAAATGTTGGCTTCTGATCTCGTACCCTCATTTTTTTGAAAGCCCTGATAGTGGCTTCAAGCACTTCAACAATAATAACATTTCCGCCAGCCGCTGATTTGTCTCAGTTCTCAGGTGCGAAGGTCTTAGATATCCCTGCCTCTCAAATACCGCTCTCCTTTCTCTTCTCCCAACACCCAGAAACAACCTGTTTGATGCTATCTAGCACCTCTTTCTCCACAGTTTTCCGCATACTAATCCACCCATTGGGAGCGCGTGGCTCAGTGGTGGACTATTGGACTTTTATGCTAGAGGTTCCGAGTTCGATCCGCGCCCGGGACAACCCAGGTTGTGTCCTTGGGCAAGGCACTTCATCAAAGTTGCCTACATGGGGGCACGATGACGCCGTGTGCTAAGGCGTACTGCACTTCGATGGTGCACATGTCTTCAACCGCTGTAACCCTACTTGAGCGGAGCTTGAACAGAGTTAGAATGTTGAGGAGCTGACAGTTTCTCGTCGATACTCAGTGGGTCTCTCCGGGTACTCCGGCTTCCTCCACCCGTAAAACTGTCACGGTCACGATTAGCCGCCGTGTATAAGTGTGTGACCTTAAACACCAATAAATAAATAAACCGACCCATTTGTTTGATCCAATAACCAACTGCCACGCATTTTCCCATCCCACGTCCTCACTATGCGCCGAGAATCTTATTCTGTTAGACTGATAAATTGGACACTATAAAAAAAGGATGTTCACTACTCCCAAATATCACATTTGAAAACCTTGTCAGCATCTTTCCCAATATTCCCCCGAAGCTCCAGCGACCTCGATGTCAGTTTGACCAGCAGCGGTCCCCACGAAGTGACATTCGGGTACTTTTCCGATACTTGCTTCTCTTTATCACGCAGGCCGCCCAAATATTCCTTTGCTCTGATACCTCATCTTCGAATTTGGTTACAATCTCTTCGATTCTCTCCGTGGCTACAAGAACAACATTGACCAGGGCCCAGTGAATCACGATGTTTCTCGTGAATCGAATCAAGCAAAAGGTTCGAAACCCAATCGAATCCATTTTTCAATTGTTACGATACTGCGGCCTACTTGTGTTGTCTCTCTTCGTCGTGAACCCAGTAGGCATACTGGACTATCAGAAAACTGACAGGTATCACAAAGATGGCCGAAGAAGAAGCCATTTATTGTCCTTTGAGTACACAAGGCGCAGTTTGCAATTCCAAAGCATTGCAGATGGTGGCTTGGGGCACTTAACGGATGATATATTGCGAAAACGAGTCGCAGCGCATTCTCCACTATTACTTTAAATGTCTTTTTATGATTTTTTCGACTGAATTTGTGGTATCTAGTTAGACTGGATACGTTCTGTCTGATTTTGTGGAATCTAGTCAGACTAGATACGTTCTGACTGAATTTGTGGTATCTAGTTAGACTGGATACATTCTGACTGAATTTGTGGTATCTAGTTAGACTGGAAACATTCTGACTGATTTTGTGGAATCTAGTTAGACTGGATACGTTCTGACTGAATTTGTGGTATCTAGTTAGACTGGATACATTCTGACTGAATTTGTGGTATCTAGTTAGACTGGATACGTTCTGACTGAATTTGTGGTATCTAGTTAGACTGGATACGTTCTGACTGAATTTGTGGTATCTAGTTAGACTGGATACATTCTGACTGAATTTGTGCTATCTAGCTAGACTTGATACATTCTGACTGAATTTGTGCTATCTAGCTAGACTGGATACATTCTGACTGAATTTGTGCTATCTAGCTACTAGACTGGATACATTCTGACTGAATTTGTGCTATCTAGCTAGACTGGATACATTCTGACTGAATTTGTAGTATCTAGTTAGACTGGATACATTCTGACTGAATTTGTGGTATCTAGTTAGACTGGATACATTCTGACTGAATTTGTGGTATCTAGTTAGACTGGATACGTTCTGACTGAATTTGTGGTATCTAGTTAGACTGGATACGTTCTGACTGAATTTGTGCTATCTAGTTAGACTGGATACATTCTGACTGAATTTGTGGTATCTAGTTAGACTGGATACATTCTGACTGAATTTGTGCTATCTAGCTAGACTGGATACATTCTGACTGAATTTGTGGTATCTAGTTAGACTGGATACATTCTGACTGAATTTGTGGTATCTAGTTAGACTGGATACATTCTGACTGAATTTGTGGTATCTAATTAGACTGGATACATTCTGACTGAATTTGTGCTATCTAGCTAGACTGGATACATTCTGACTGAATTTGTGCTATCTAGTTAGACTGGATACATTCTGACTGAATTTGTGGTATCTAGTTAGACTGGATACGTACTGACTGAATTTGTGCTATCTAGCTAGACTGGATACATTCTGACTGAATTTGTGGTATCTAGTTAGACTGGATACATTCAGACTGAATTTGTGGTATCTAGTTAGACTGGATACATTCTGACTGAATTTGTGGTATCTAGTTAGACTGGATACATTCTGACTGAATTTGTGGTATCTAGTTAGACTGGATACATTCTGACTGAATTTGTGGTATCTAGTTAGACTGGATACGTTCTGACTGAATTTGTGGTATCTAGTTAGACTGGATACATTCTGACTGAATTTGTGGTATCTAGTTAGACTGGATACATTCTGACTGAATTTGTGGTATCTAGTTAGACTGGATACGTTCTGACTGAATTTGCGGTATCTAGTTATACTGGATACATTCTGATTGAATTTGTCCTATCTAGTTAGACTGGATACGTTCAATATTATTCATTAGAAAACTGCTGGGAGAGTTGTTACAGTACAAGTCAAAATAAGTTGTAGGATAATCACTATAAACTATGTATCTTTCTCTTCCTACACTGATAAGACAAGAAGCTGACATCATTTTCTGGAAAGCTCTCACTGAGAGCTTTCCAGAAATGATGTCCGATTTTGATCTTATCAGTGCAGGAGCAGCAGTATACTTAGTTTATTGCAGTTACTTGTTTTGACTTGTCCTGTATCTTCAGAAACTCGACAATAAAGAATTGTATGAAATCCAAATCTCTCCACGATTCGATTTTACACGAGATGGTACCGAATCGAATCGAATCGAATCAGTGACAAGATTCGAAATTGAGTCGAATGTTGAACGTTCGTCGTACCCTGTCACTGATTAATGGAGCCTATAGGCGAGAACTGAGTCGAAGGAACAGACCTGTCATTTCTTCGGAAGTATCAAATACCATATACAGTATCGCTCATTTCATCCCCACTGAGTTGAACATAGACTCGCAAATTTATCAATTAAGGTTGAACGTTTCAACTCAGTGGATGGTTACATCACGTGGCAGATTCCCGTAATTATTGTCATCAATCTTACTCAACCAAATTCGTTCTGTCTCATCACGTAGTCCTTAGTAATGAGTAAAGCAAAACTATAAGTCGCCTTGGAAGCATGCTTGGAAGAGTTGACACGCCGTGTGGGGAAGGTTTTGTTTTTTGTCAAACTGTATTTATTATTTGAAAGTGAAATAGCAAACTGAAAACATTAATATTTATAAACTCCGTGCACGCTGCCCAGAATAGATTTATCTTATCACTGAAATAGTATAATTTGGGCATATTTAACCAAATCCATCACCCCCTCCCCCCTCCCCACCCCTGAAAATTCATTGAATTATTCACCAATAATTCTTTTAGGTAAATTTATATGAATTTTTCATCAAATCTAGTCATGGCTTCTTCACAGCAGCAATGACTAGATATGATAAAAATATCTTGAAAATATTTACCAGGATAAGTGTTAATCCACTGAAGCCGAAGTAAATAGAATGGACTTATTAAAGAGCAAAGGGAACACGGTGGCTCAGTAGTTACGGAATTGGCCTTCAAATCGAAAGGTCCGAGGTTCAATCCCCACCAGGGGTAACTGTGTTGTGTCCTTGGGCGTGGTACTTAAGCCCGATTGCCTACGTGGGGGTACGATGGCACCGTATACTACTAAGGCGTACTGTACGTCGATGGTGCACTTATCTTCAACCATTGCTAACCCTGCTTGTGTGGAGTTAGGAAGTTGGGGAGTCAGGCTGTCGCTTGCCGTTGCACGATGGTTCTCTACGGGTACTCCAGCTTCCTCCACCTGTAAAACTGTCCGCGACACGACGTGACTGGCTGTCGAAAGTGTCGTTAACCCTTTTACCCATCGTAACGGTCAAAAACGGCCAGCGCTATTCTCAAAAATCGCCAATAAATTTTCATTATTTTTTTCATTTTTTGTCTCAGAAACATAGGTTATGACCCCTCATTGGAACGAGCTCGTCGAGCTCGTTCCAATGAGGGGTCATAACCTATGTTTTTGAGGCAAAACATCAGTTATTCAAGAATTTTGTTCACAAGTATCGTGCTTCTTTGGAGTTTGTGTACGTTGGCGAGTCTGACTGTTGCTCGGTGGTTGTCTCCGGTTATTTCGGCTTCCTCCACCCCACCAATAAAACTGTCGACACGAGGTGATCCTGACCGTCGAAAGTGGCGTTAAACCCAATTAATAAATAATATCAAACAGAGAAAGTGATGATCAGGTCGGACTGTCTTACCGGTGGATTAAGGTCAAAAGTAACAGGACTGTTACTCCACTCTTTAACATGTGCCAGTTGAAGGCGCGTGTATTTTAATTATCAAACGCCTTGCGTCATACTTCAGTAGAACAAGTGGGTTAAAATAGAAACAAATGCAATGTATGAATAATCCATCCAAACATATGCGTACACCATGTGGATACGTGAAAGGTTTTTTTCAGCATGCTTAAAATAATTAATGTAGCATCAATAGCTTATCTGGAGACTCTCAGCCAGGGATATTTTGAAGGGCAAAAATAAATTATTACCGAGAATAAAGTACATGCCCGGTCATAGCATTTTGTTTGAAAAGAAAATATTTCATTTTTGTTCTGAACCTGTACTAGAACAAATATTTTTGCATAGCTAAAAACAAATAATAAACCGGATTTTAACAAAATACATGAAATTAGATTCAGCGTCAAGCATAATGCTTGTGAAAGCCATCTCCTTATTATAATCTACTTTAACATTTTTTTATAAGAAATTTGCGTACGGACCGTCGGCTAATTACATCACTTAACGTTACACTCCAAAACGTTATCGCCCGCCAACTTCTCCAAATACAATGAAGAATATAAACGTCAGTGGTCAGGGTTGTTTGTAAAAAAAAATAACTTTTTTAATAATCTCTGGCGTATATTCGATAAAGTTATCTCCCTTGAAATCATTAGACCAAGGTCCATTTAAGAAGTAATTGTTGAGAAAACACTTAAGTCCTTTAACATCAGTCGAAAATGAAGACAAGTTTCGTTTTATTACTTTTAATAAACGGAAACAACAGACAGCTCCAAGAGCTGTCTGTTGTTTTCGTTCATTAAAAGTAACAAAGGGAAACTTGGCTATTTATGACAAGCTAATTAGAAGCAATCAGTCCACAGATAATCCGTCATTAAGAATATCTATCAGTATCTCACCTACCAACACTAATTGTCCACTTGGGTTCTTTGTTTAGCGAATGTGTTTTTACAATTATTTGTAAGTTTTTATTCTTCCCAGAAAAAAAATTAGCTAATCTCATCTCCGAGACTTTTATATTAATGAAAGGAAAGTGTCTGTATTATATGTCACGCATACTGTTGATATAATGAATAGAAAAAAGTTAGGAACATAAAAAGATGGTGAAAACCCCGTTGGGTTTTTTTTTAATTTTGAAAGGGGCTTTCAACAGAGAGTAATCGTGTAAAGTCCAAATTCATTGGGAAACAATGTAAAAAAAAGTCAGCTTCTGTATTTTTATTCTGCTCTACAGCAAAATGCACAGAGTTTGTGAAATGACGCGCAAATCGAAAATTTACTCTGCGTATGAAACCCCCGTGCCCTTTGTGTTAAAGTTAGTAACTGCTTTATGAAAATAAATCTCTTCCAATTACGAAAATTGTCAACCATGGTTAGGGAAATTGTAACAATGAGCACTTCATTTGATAACTCCATTTATCACGTGATCTGGTTTTTTTCAAGTTCCAACTACAGATCTCATATTTTAATAGAGGTAAGGCACGATACTTCAATAATAGTACGAAGGTATCATCAGGCGTGCGCGTTTGTATCCATGCTCGAAAATTGTTACAAGAAATGTAACAATGACAAACACTTTGAACTTTCATGGTGCGTTGCACTCTATTTTCTTGGATGTTTACGGTTGGCCATTTGATGTTCACGTGATCAAATGCAACAACTAATCAGCAGTTGCAATGAACTGTTACCTACGGAAGCCCATTGGGGTCAACATGTGTAGCAGGGAGATCGAGATTGCGAATGCAATTGCGAATAGTCGCATTCAACATTGCGAATATTCGCATTTAACATTGCAAATATTCGCATTCACATTGCAAATATTCGCATTCAACATTGCGAATATTCGCATTTAACATCGCGAATATTCGCATTTAACATTGCGAATATTCGCATTCACATTGCGAACATTCGCATTCAACATTGCGAATATTCGCATTTAACATTGCGAATATTCGCATTTAACATTGCGAATATTCGCATTTAACATTGCGAATATTCGCATTCACATTGCAAATATTCGCATTCAACATTGCGAATATTCGCATTTAACATTGCGAATATTCGCATTTAACATTGCGAATATTCGCATTCACATTGCAAATATTCGCATTCAACATTGCGAATATTCGCATTTAGCATTGCGAATATTCATTTTCAACCCATTGGGGTCAACATGTGTACTGGGAGCATTGCGAATATTCGCATTCAACATTGCGAATATTTGCAATGCATTGCAACTATTTGCAATGCATTGCGAATATTCGCAATGTTGAATGCGGATATTCGCAATGCATTGCGAATATTCGCAATGCTCGCTCTTCCCGCTACACATGTTGGCCCCATTGGGCTTCCGTAGGTACCAGATAAAAATCGATAATATTCACTTGGGAAATGAGAAATGAAATAAAACAAACTTCCTGTTGAATTCTTTATTGAGTTTTTGAACCGTTGTTTCAATAAAAATTATATTACGAAATGCTTCGAAATATCTTTGACATTGCGGACTATTCTTTGAAGCGGATGCTTTGTGAAACAAGACATCGTTTTCAACAACATATTCGAGGTTACAGGAAGCGCGCTTTGTTTCTTATTCCATTCAGGTAACTGATTTTTATACAGCAAGATTTCTGGAACGTTAATGAACCAAAGATAGAAAACATTCGCCATCTTGGGGGTGTGGGTGGGGGTAAGTTGCCATAATAAACAATCATCAATAAAGATATGTTCTCAAAGGTTTTTTTCTTCTTTTTTTTTGACGCCACGTAGTCACTTTAGCCACAGTGCGACAGGGGTGTGGAGGCGTGTCACCCTCCCAATAGCCATCATAATTTTCAATATTTGGAAATTCGAAGGAACAAATTCCAAAATTGAAAGGAATCAATTTTCTTCAACTTTTCAGACAACTGACCACCCGGTTTCAGTTTTGAACCCGTGATCACAGTTTTTGGCGATCGGTTGCGGTTACAAATCCAGAGCGATTTTCCATCAAATTTTCCGACTTTTCCAATCAGCTCACAAAATTTTCCGAAATTTCAGCTCGAATCCGTAACCGTCCGGTTTTTCGAATTCATCGTTCCGTTTCACTTACAATGACTATAGGCAGACAGCTACTCAGACAACACCTACTCCTTCCAACTGACTGCCAGTCAGTTGGAAGGAGTAGGTATTGGCTGAATAGATGTCAGTCTCTAGTCCTTTGTAGCCTGGTAAGTGTAAAGGAAAACTCATGGACCTACCTGGGGAAATATATTTTTCTTGTGGTTAAAATGACGAGATTTAAGCCAGAGGAAGGCCTCAAAATCCATATTAGGGATTCAAAATTCATCAAATATTTTCCGCGGGGAACCCTCCCCACACGCCCCACCCCACAATTTTAGATATTGTTGATAAAAAAAAAATGTGCCGAGAGTGAAATGTTTATAAAGTGTTATTGATATTCGTACAACGTGAACACCATAACGTATAACGTACGATTAGGGTCAAAAATCTTTATTTAAGTATGATACTTAATTAATATAGTATGCTGCTTAAATAATTAAGTATCATACCAAATTAATTAAGTATCATATCAAATTATTTAAGTGTCATACTATAATATTTTAGTATCATCCTTAAATAATTCACTATCATACTAAATTAGAAATTTTGACCCTCCCGTTCTCGATAGCATGATGCAGGTAGGCGGTGTATGATGGAGGGTCATACATAAGTTTTTTAAGTATCATACTTAATAAAGGGTCGAAAGGGGCCTGCCCCAAAACGTCCCTGCGCGCCTTCGGCGCGCAAAAACCATATTCATTCATACTTAATTCAAATAGCATGATACAGGTTCAATTTGTATGATGCAGAGTCATACATCGCTTATTTAAGTATCACAGTTAATTATTTACTATCATGCTAAATTAAAAATTATGATCATCCCGTACGTGAATAGCATGATGCAAGCAGAATGTGTACGATACTGGGTCACACATCGCTTATTTAGGTAATGCACTAAATTCACAATGCATGACCCAGGGTCATACATAGTATGGTGCAGGTTCAACTTGTTCTTGTGCGATGCTGGGTCATACATCGCGTATTTAAGTATCATATTAAATTCACAATATATCACCCAGTGTCATATATTGTATGATGCAGGTTCAGCTTGTATGATGCTGGGTCATACATCGTTTATTTGAGTATCATACTAAATTCACAATGTATGACCCAGGGTCACACATGGCATGATGTAGGTTCAATTTGTACGATGTTGGGTCATACATTGTGAATTTACTATGATAGTTAAATATGTGATGTATGACCCAGCATCGTACAAGTTGAACCTGCATCATACAACGTACGAGTCTGGTCTTACATTGTGAATTTAGTATGATACTTAAATACGCCATGTATGACCCAGCATTGTACAAGTTAAACCTGCATCATACATTGTACGAGTCTGGTCATACATTGTTAATTTAGTATGATATAGGGGATATGGAATGAGTGTTTTTCTCATATAATATTTATGAAACGAGTCTAAGAATTTTCCGTTTTGGCGAGCCCAAACGGAAAATTCGGACGAGTTTCCTAGATATTATATGAGAAAAACACTCTTTGCATATTCTGTTTATCATATGACAAACACACGCACAAATTAGACACTTAGTATGACTTTTTAACCCATCACCTAACTTGAGTTGCAGACGGCACTTGGAAAAAACATCCTCGTATAACTAAAAATTTCATTTTTTTGCCTCCAAAACATAGGTTATGGCCCCTCATTGGAACGAGCTCGTCGAGCTCGTTCCAATGAGGGGTCATAACCTATGTTTTGGAAGCAAAAAGTGAAAATATAAAAAAAAATGAATGGCGTTTTCTAGTAGGTGAAATATTTAATACAATATAACCTACCCTAAATAGGACAGATAACATAAATTCTTCCTACTGAAATTATGCAAATGTGACCCAGTTGTATTTTGTTTAGCCAATCAAATTGTCCAGTTTTGAAATTGACCAATGAAAGCTCCCAGCTCTAATTATGCAAATTATGAAAATGTGGCCGAGTTGTATTTCGTTCAGCCAATTAAATTGTCTAAGTTTGAAATTGACCAATGAAATTGACGGAAGGCTTTATTTAATACTGATTAATATGAAAACAAAATATCAAATGTTTTAAGGTGAACAAAAACAAAATGGACGAGTCATATGATAAACTAAAATACGCAATGTATGACCCAGCATTGTACAAGTTGAACCTGCATCGTGTTGTGTGAATTAAGTATGATACTTAAATAGCCTGTGTGATACTGCACCATACACCGTCGAACTACATCTTGCTATCGCGTACGAGAGGGTCAGAATTTCGAATTTAGTATGAGAGTAAAATAATTAAGTGTGATACAAAAATAATATAGTATGACCCTTAAATAATTTGGTATGATACTTAATTAATTTAGTATGATACTTAATTATTTTAGCAGCATACTATATTAAGACTAGATTTTTTACCCTAATCGTACGCCATAATAACGTTTGCTGAAGTAAAAGCTGGTTGGCTGTGACGACTCTGATCCCATTGGCAAGAAAACCTTGAAGTAGTGAACATTTCCTTGTCATGGAGGAGACGCACAAAATATCAAAGGAAAGTCTTGGTGATTTTAAATTAAATTTTTTTCTGAAGTCCTAATGTGGACGTGTCGGTATTTCAGGTGAAACCAAGTTAGTGCATCACAATTAAATTTACTATAGAAAAACAAGACGATTAAATTGAAGTCGTGTGTATTATTTTTTAACGGAGTTTTACGGAACCTTTATAATATTGCCAGTGTTTTAAAATAGCTCCTTTATGTCGATGACATTACTGAAGTTGAAACTCCGTCCATGTCATTCCCGTTTAGGTAAAAAAAAAGTTAAAAATGTGTTTCTCAGGCCGTCCAGATTGGTCCCTTTTATACCGTATGCTTTCTTTTTATAACCAATGCAAACTTGAAAAAACAGAAATTAACTGGTTTGTGTCTGATATTTTACCCGAGTTTATGAATTTGTCCCTTAAGTGCAACAAGGCTTTGCAATGCTTTAGCATTGCAAAGCCTTCTTGCACTCAAGGGACGAAATATACCACTACCAAAGTTTATCTGTAGATTATGAGGCCTAAAACATAAAAAATATAAGAACATGAACTCTTTATGGAAAAGAAATCATTACAAAAATAAAATAAAAAACGGCCCACCCACATGCAGTTTTACAAAAAATGGCCTGAGAAACAGAAGATTTACTTTGTGGAGCCTAAAGGGGGCGTATTGTACAAAGGTCCCGATCGTCAATTCGTTACAGATATCTATAAACTCAAAACCATTGAATATATTATACCAATACCTTTACAAAATTGCTCAGATGCAACTCTCTATCTAATCCAGGATGGAGATCGTGGTATATTTTTCACCAAATGGCATCGGATTAGAAAAGACAATCAACAAGAAACTCTCAAGGAAGTGGTGAATTTATTTATTTATTTATTTATTTATTTATTTATTTATTTATTTATTTATTTATTTATTTATTGGCGTTTAAGGTCACATACTTATGCACAATGGCTAATCATGACCCTGACGGTTTTACGGGTGGAGGAAGCCGGAGAACCCGGAGAGAACCACCGAGCAATCACGAGCAGCTGCCAGCTCCCCAACATCGTAACTCCGCACTGCAGCACAGACAGGTTTAGACTGGTTGAAGACATGGGAAGTGGTGAATACAGGCGGGGCAGAGGTGGTGTGCTGGGGGTGGGGTCCTAGGTTGATACAGTATTTCCCCACCCGTAGGGTGAGATAGACATGGATGTAGACCACTAACGACGTTAGGCCACACATAGTATATCTTCTGTTTCTCAGGCCTTTTTTGGTAAAATTGCATGTGGGCGGGCGGTTTTTTATTTTATTTTTGTAATTATTTCTTTGCCAACAAAAGTTCATGTTTTTAGTTCGTTTTGTGTTTTAGGACTCATAATAATGGGTGATGGTGTATTTTGTCTCTTGAGTGCAAGAAGGCTTTGCAATTCTAAAACATTGCAAAGCCTTGTTGCACTCAAGGGACAAATTTATCAATTTTATTAACTTTGGTGAAATATCAGATAGAAACCATTTAATTTTTATTTTTTAAAGTCTGCATTGGTTATGAAAAGTGAGCATGCGATAGCGAAAAAGACCACGCGGGAGGACATGAGAGACAGATTGTTAACTTTTTAGGCCTTGGTAGTCAACACTGGATTGTGGCATTCTGAAATTCAGTGATCTCAACAGCCTTCACGTCTCCCTTTTTATGCACGACTGGACGAACAAAAGACTCCCTATGTCATTCGATGATACCTTTCAAGTATATAGAAACCTCTCAGGAATGAATACAAGGCAAACCGGTAAATTAGATACCCGCAAACCAAGAACACAGTTCTTTGCTGTGCTGCCATTACACTCCTTCCCAAGAACCTGGAATGGTATAGACCCACAAATCCAGCAATTAAATAGACCCCGATTTAAAAAGTCCTTAATTGATAAAGCCTTGAATAATTATTCGCGTCCTAACTCCAAATGTGACAACCCAACGTGCCCCGACTGTGTCATCCGCCAGCTGTAATCTTCTGACATCTCATTCTCCTACCCCCATCCCCTTAATTCTCAAATATATTCTAGCCCCCCCCCCCCCCCCCCCCTGAATTATAAATAAAAGATCAGACAACCCCGTCTTTGGGAAAGCACTTCGATACATTAATGCCAAAGAAACTTGATATCTTTCTTTTTAGGGGAATGGCAGGAAGACAGCCTTATAGGCTATGTCATTTCCATGCTGTATACCAGCTTATGTTCCTGTTTGTTGTTATGTTATTTTGTAATCAATGTACTAGTATACTGCAAAATAAAGATCTATCTATCCACATTTACAGCACCTATCTATATAGCGCTTCTGGGACACCCATATTCTGATATTCTGAACAGCAACAACTGAACGTAATTATTTATTGCTTCAAGAACATATCTTATGACTCCCCAATTGGCATGGTCTTGGTGAGCTCAGTTGTGGCAGCTGAGTATACGGGTCTAGATTTATAGGTCCTGACGTATATCGCGCGGCCGCCGTAAACTGGTCACTTTTCACGGGGTGGACAGTATTTTCACCGGCGCAATAATATTAGATTGCAAACACTAATTACAGGAATAATCATCAAAAATTTAATTAATGAAGCACCGGGTACAACCCGGTGCTTCATTAATTAATTTTTTGCTGATTATGTTTTTATTACCTGGTAAACGCATGCGTGGACATCACTGCCCATGCGTGGATTACGACCAGTACCTGCATGATGATTGTACTGTAGGTACAGAAATATAGGGCCAGAATCATAGAGCCAGAATTATCGGTACTGTTTCTAAGATTAAGTTTTTCATTTGCAAAATGTACCTTCAACTGGTTCTATCCCGTTTCTCCCACTTTTAATTACCCCAAGCTGAGCAGTTACTAAAGAAAACATGGAAGACAATAGATTCAGCAGGCATGATCAGCTATAGGCATTTTCATAATTCTCATTCACTTGTCGTGTTTCTCCCACATGTTCCTAACTGTATAATACGAGAGAAAACCCAATCAAGTATTTTTATAATTTTATTTGGTAGAGTGATGTCTTGCAGGCATAATATGTTGGTAGGCTCTCTACAATTAATTTCTCTCTTTCACTCCAATCGGGCGTCCTTAATTTTGCCAATTCTTGGGAATAGATTGACGGAATTGGCACTGTTTCCTCCTTTGCTCGTTTTTTCATTGCTTGACGGATTTTCGTTGCCTCTATGACTGGTTGTTCCACTTCATGGTCGTGCTCATGACCATTTTTTGTCAAATGGCAAATACAGTGGGAGAAAACAAACTCAAAGATCAATCAAATAGTTGTTATCGAGTCATTACTTCTCAAACTCCGAAGAACTGACCACTGATTTGGGAAAAATAAAAAAGTGGGAGAAACAGGACATCCAGTAAAAAGGCTAGGAAAATGATACAGGCTATAAACCTTGAAATAACACCTGATTTGGGTGGGAAAATAAAAGTGGGAGAAACAGGACGACATCCCTTCAACTGCATACAAAAGATTGATATAGTCATGTGCCCTTTGAACTGAATAACCTGCAGGTTAAGATCGTTTGTACCTCTTATATTTTATTGGATTGTAATGTGAAAATATTTTAAGAATCGTTTGCTCCACTCAGATCTTATTGGATGGCTAATGCGAATATATGTTAAGAGCCGTCTGTGTCACTGATATGTTAATGGGTGGGTAATGTAAAGGTAAATATTAAGAACCGGCTGTGCCATTGATATGTCATTGGGTGGGCAATGTGAAAATATTTTAAACATCGTTTGTGCTACTGAAATGTTGTTGGGTAGGTAATGCGAAAATATTTTAAGAACCGTTTTTGCCACTGATATGTTATTGGGTAAGTAATGTGAAAATATTTTAAGAACCGTTTTTGCCAGTGATATGTTATTGGGTAGGTAATGCGAAAATATTTTAAGAACCGTTTTTGCCACTGATATGTTACTGGGTAGGTAATGTGAAAATATTTTAAGAACTGTTCTTAAGAATCGTTTGTGCCACTGATCTGTTATTGGTTGGGTGATGTGAAAATATTTTAAGAACCGTTTTGCCACTGATATGTTATTGGGTAGGTAATGCGAAAGTACTTTAAGAACCGCTTGAGCCACTGATATGTTACTGGACGGGCAGTGTAAACCTATTTTAAGAACGCTTTTGCCGTTGATATGTGAGTGAGTGGGTAATGTGAAAATATTTGAAGAACCATTTGTGCTACTGATATGTTATTGAGTGGGTAACGAGAAAATATTCCCAGAACCGTTTCCACCACGCATGTACTATTTGGTGGGTAACGTGAAAATATTTTAAGAATCGTTTATGCCTCTGATATGTTACTAGGTGGGTTATGTGAAAACATTTTAAGAACCCACATTTTAAGAACCCTTTGTGCCACTGATTTGTTACTGGGTGGGTTATGTGAAAACATTTTAAGAGCCCACATTTTAAGAACCTTTTGTGCCACTGATATACTATTGGGTGGGTTCTGTGAAAATATTTTAAGAATCATTTCCACCACTGATATATTACTGGGTGGGTGATGTGAAAATATTTTAACCCTTTACCCAACGAATCGCCCGCGTCCGCCCGCGTAATATGCAAATTCAGCAGTTGAAAAAATATTATTTTTCAAAAAATTTCAACAAAACCATATCATGTGACCCCTCGTTGGAACGAGCTCGTCGAGCTCGTTCCAACAAGTGGTCACATGATATGGTTTTGTTGAAATTTTTGGAAAATTTTTAAAAAAATGATATTTACAATAATAAATTTTGATGTCTGCGATGGGTAAAGGATTAAGAATCGTTTATGCCACTCATATGTTATTTGGTGTGTTATGTGAAACATTTAAGAACCCTTTGTGTCACTGATTTGTTATTAGGTGGGTAATGTGAAAACATTTTAAGAACACTTTGTGCCACTGATTTGTTATTGGGCGGGTAATGTGAAAATATTTCCAGAACCGTTTCCACCACTGATATACTATTTGGAGGTAATGTGAACACATTTTAAGAACACTTTGTGCCACTGATTTGTTATTGGGTGGGTGATGTGAAAATATTTCCAGAACCGTTTCCACCAGTGATATACTATTTGGAGGTGATGTGAAAATATTTTAACAATCGTTTATGCCACTGATAGGTTATTGGATTGGTAATACGAAAATATTTTAAGAACCGCCTGCTCCGGTGATATGTCATTGGGTGGGTAATGTGAAAATATTTTAAGAGCTGTTTGAACTACTGCTATCTTTTCAGGTGGGTAATGTGGAAAATGTTTTAAGAACCGTTTGTGCCACTGATATGTTATTGGGTGGGTAATGCGAAAATATTTTAATATATTGTTATTTATTGGTGTTTTAAGGTCACATATTTCTGCACAATGGCTAATCATGACCGTGACAGTTTTACGGGTGGAGGAAGCCGGAGTACCCGGAGAGAAGCATCGAGCAACGGCGAGCAACTGTCAGCTCCCCAACATGCTAACTCCACACAAGCAGGGTCAGCATTGGTTGAAGACAAGTGCACCATCGACGTGCAGTACGCCTTAGTACACAACGCCACCGTGCCCCCACGCGGGCAATGGAGATGAAGTGTCTTGCCCAAGGATACAACGCGGTTGCCGCATGTGGGTTTCGAACCGAGGACCTCTCGGCTTGCAACCTGCACCTCTACCTACTGAGCCACCGCGCTCCCGAAAATATTTTAAGAACCGTTTGTGCCACTGATGCGTTAATTGGTGGGTAAGGCGAAAATATTGCAAGAACAGGTTGCACCACTGATATACATACTATAGTGTGGGTAATGTGAAAATATTTAAGAACCTTTTGTTCATCTGAAATGTTATTGAGTGGGTAATATGAAAATATATTAAGAACGTTTGTGACGCTGATTTGTTAATGAGGGATCATGTGAAAATATTTTAAGAGAGAGAAAATATATATGTGCCTGGATGTTTTTCTCTTACAAATTATGCGTTATAGTGTATCATCAGCAAAATACATATATTTTGATTATTTTAAATATAAAAGGCGATTGTACCCCCCCCCCCCCTCCCTCCCCTCTACCAGGTGATACGGTATTATCCACGATAACACTTGGACAACCATTGCTGGGAGTAGTTGATGTCCTTCAGGTTGTGTTATACCGTTGATACTGTCTCTCTGACTCTGACTCTCTGTGTGTGTCTCTCTCTATCTGTGTCTCTCTGTACCCCTCTCTCTCTCTCTCTCTCTCTCTCTCTCTCTCTCTCTCTCTCTCTCTCTCAAACTTATATTTCCAATATATCCTAGAACAAATACATAGTCTGTCCCTCTCTATCTGTATCTCTCTGTCTATGTCTGTCCTTCTCTCTCTCTCTCTCTCTCTCTCTCTCTCTCTCTCTCTCTCTCTCTCTCTATCTCTTTCTCTCTCTCTCTCGATCAAACGATCGATCGTTCACGATCGTTCGTTCGTTACGAACGAACGAACGAACGAACTACCTGTTAATTGAATAAAAAATATTGCGATTTTCCGAAATATTCTACTCACCTTCCTCAAACTCCCAAGCATGCAATCTACTTGACCGCAGTACTTTCGATGTCTATCCTGTTGTATTTTGTTTGACAAAGCTTAGTGATCTCTGTCAAACAATTTATAATAGAATAAATACTAAATTTGTCACCCAATTGAAGCGACATTACCAATTATTGTTAACAGATTCTGTTAAATGAATATTTTGCGAGCAAAGTGTTTATTCAATTAACAAGGTTCCACTGTACTTGAAGAGAGGTTATTTTTCCCTCCCTGAATACATGCGATGTACAATCGACTGAAACTTCAGTTGCTGTGTTGTCAAGTGAGCCGCTGTTATTATATGTTTCTTCGAACCTTGCATTAATATATATCGAACAATACAGAGATAGCTTCAAGTCTATTCAAAACATTGAAATTTTACCGACTGGAATACAAATGAGTTGAAGTTATGGGAAATCGTTAATCCTTTTTTTCGTAACTTGTATGACACAATGTGGTATTTATGTTTGAGTTACTTCATCACTTCATCTATTGCCGTCTAAAATATAACATTAGTCTATTTCGTGCTTTGTGGTGATATCGTATAAATTTCACGTTCAGCTGTTTATGCATGATTGGCACAATAAAATGTTGCCTGAAAAGTCTGAGAATACCTTTAAAATATACTAAAATCCCTCCGGTTAATTAATAATTAATAACACTTTGACCGGCCGCTGATTTGTCGGGGTTCTCGTATGAGAAGACCTTGGTTACCCCTGTACTCCCAACTGCCTCCCTATTCCCACGCTTCTTCTCTCGGTATGGACACCAGACTGTCAGGTAAATTACGCACAGATAAACCGAGGACTCAGTACTCTGCAAACCTTCCCACACACACTTTCCCTAGGACGTGGAACAATATTGAACTATTCGTTCAAAATTATTCAAGACCACTATTCAAAAAAACTTTAACTGAACAATTTCTAAGCTCATACTCACTACATGTCCACTGTAACAATCCAGTATGCCCCGACTGTCGGCCGTTGCTCTGTCTATCTCATCGCTACCTTACTATTGAACAGATTTGTACATATGATGGAAAGAACCAGCCTAACATATCATTTACAGTAGGGATATAAAATGACCTACTACTGGAGAACACGCTGCGGTCAGGATTGCCTCGATTCTCATGCCTGCTTCTCGTTTTCATTTCGCTGCTTTCATTTTTTTCTTCTTTTCTTTTCTTTGTTTTTTTTCTCACCTTTTTCTTGTTCATTTTTTTAAAAACGGGAATGGCGGGGGACAGCCACTAGTGGCTACGCCATCTCCCTATGGTGCAACCATGTAGTTGTGAATAATGTTACCTCTATGTATATTTTTGGTGTTCATTGTTACATGTTGCGCTACTGAATAAAATCAATCAATCGATCAATCAGTCGGTTGCACACGTGTTTCTCTTCGATGCAAGCGCTACAGTACAACCGCCGTGGACTGGTCACTTTCCACGGGTGAGCAATATTTCCACGGCCCCACTAATATTAGATGTCAAACACTAATTATAGGAATAATCATCAAAAATTTAATTAATGAAGCACCGGGTACAACCCGGTGCTTCATTAATTAAAATTTTGCTGATGATAATTTGTATTACCTGGTAAACGCATGCGTGGACATCACTTCCCTCGCGTGAAATACGACCAGTCCATGGCGAATGCACTGTGCATGTGCCCATGTGTGTAGCGGGGTAGTATTTCTATATGTTTGTTAGCGTTTATGTATGTTTGTGTCGGGGTTAGTCTGAAACAGCGAGCGATTGCATGAGGAAACGACCCAAATAAATCAGGGGAGACGACCCCAATAAGCAATATGCTTACTGTCGGATCCTCTCATCTAAGAACTGAAATATCCTAATTATTGTATTTGTACCTCGTGTTTTATATATAATTCATGTATTTATTACACATCCATTTCAACTTTAAACCCTTGTATTTAACGGAATAGCCGCCATGACATCAATGATTCTGTATTCAATGGGTGATGTACAAGCCGGAACTTTTTTTCCCATCACCGTTCATACTAGTTCCTTTCCCATCGAGTCATTAGTTAAGCTTCGAAAAGTTTCCAGATTTCGTTATACAATTATCGACCGTCTGTTGCATAGTGTGAAAATGAAAACGTCCAAAGCAAGTTCACAAAAAATTAGTTAACCAAAAATGAGATAATATTTTTAAAAAAAAACAATCATTTCCAACCAGAACATTAACCCAATGGGTTTAAACATCGGAATTAAAATTTGTTTATTTAAATGAATTTTAATGCATGGGTTGTGTAATAAACACATAACATGCATCAACCACACATTTACTGAGCCTACGGCGCTCTCGAAATATGATTATGCCATTCCAACTCGTTTTGTAAAACATCCACAGATTCAAACACACATCGCGTTCTGTCTATATATGTATGTTTCAAATATCTTATCTTCATCTGACATGAAAAGCAGACGACACTTGCATACAAACTTCTTCAATAACTATTTGTTTTCATTTTGGTCTCAAAACATAGGTTATGACCCCTCATTGGAACGAGCTCGACGAGCTCGTTCCAAAGAGGGGTCATAACCTATGTTTTTTGACAAAAAAATGAAAAAATAATGAAAATTAATTGGCGATTTTTATGAATAGCGCTGGTCGGTTTTGACCGTTACGTTGGGTAAAGGGTTAATAAATATCGCCTAAACTGTCAGCAACTCACTAAAATTGACAATCAACTCAGTGAAAGTAGGAGACTCCATCACCAGTGCAAGTGACAGTGAACGTAAGCTTGGTGCCTTCTTCGACTCAAACATGTCTATGGAGAAACATGTTACAAATATGTGCAACAAGACTTTCAGAAGTCTATACACAATTAAACAGATAGGACAATTCCTTACAAAAGACACCACAAAACTCTAGTTCATGCCTTTATAACTTCACATTTAGATTATTGTAATGCCTTACTGTTCAACCTTCCACAACACCAATACTCTCACCTGCAAAAAGTATTAAATCCATCAGCCCGAGTGGTATGTAGATTTTCAAGATCTCAACACATCACTCCCATTTTGATGGATCTACACTGGCCGCTAGTAAAGTACAGAACAATTTTCAAAACTTTATTTTTAGTTTTCAAGGCACAAAATAACATGTCACCAGCAAACCTAGAAGAACTCATCAGTACTAAGCATGTGTGTCAATACAACCTGAGGTCTGATGGTAAAATGCTACTACATGTTCCAAAAATAGGTGTAAGACATTTGGAGGTAAAGGTCATTCTCATTTGCTGGTCCTCACGTGTGGAATAATTTACCTGATCGTCTAAAAAGACTGTCAGATGTCAACCTTTTCAAGAAAGATCTAAAAACATACCTGTTTCAAAAAGCCTATAAGTGATGTTCTGGGCTGTAAAATACTGTATACATTCTGTTAGTTAATTCTGAACGAGCTCAGTAAGCAATCAGTCAGTAAAATTAGCGTTACCAGACAAAGGGGGTGGTAGATTTATATGGTGAGGCATTAATAATGGCTGGGGCGCGGTGGCGTCGCGATAACCGGTTCTCGTCAGATCACCGATGTTCAGCAACGTCGAGCGTGGTTAGTAGTTACATGGGTGACCATTTCAACGACTGATTCGCGCTCCCGCGTTGTGTCCTTGGGCAAGGCACTTAACCCGATTGCCTACACGGGGCATGATGGCGCTATGTACTAATGCGTACTGCACGTCGATGGTGCGCATGTCTTCAACCAATCTAACCCTGCCTGTGCCGCGATGCAGAGTTCAGAGTTACGATGTTAGAGAGCTGACATCTGACAGTCCTCGGATGGATGACCGTCTGAGCGATCGATTCGGACTGCCGCGTTGTGTCCTTGAGCAAGGCACTTAATCCCGATTGTCCACATGGAGGCACGATGACGCCGTGTACTAAGGCTTACTGCACGCCGATGGTGCGCACGTCTTCACCCAATCTAACCCTGCCTGTGCTGCAGTGCGGAGATACGATGTTGGGGGCTGGCAGCTGCTCGTCGTTGCTCGGTGGTTCTCTCCAGGTACTGCGGCTTCCTCCACCCGTAAAACTATCACAGTCATGATTAGCCATTGTGCATAAGTATGTGATCTTAAACACCAATAAATAAATAAATAAATAAATAAATAAATAATATCAAATCAGTCGAGATATCAGCACAAGGTAACTTCACATCAGTCGTCGTTTTTCGCTCTCAGATAGATATGAAGTTATCTCAGATTGATAATTAATTATAAAATGTTCTCAGATCTGTTACTGCCAGTCCACCCACCTGATTACATGTTAGCACGGTGTGTTATTCAGCTAAAATGTACCGTCAAGGCATTTCTATTTTATGTGAAATAACATTTCAGCACGAGATCAGTCCAGTCACCCAACTGTTAAATCAGGGCACTTCGATCAGAGTTAACAGAGCACAAGGTTAGTCACCCACACATAACATAAGAGTTGAATACATTTTTGAACAAGATTAGCCCCCCCCCCCTCCCCCCACATATGACATCAAAGAACTTATAAAAGAGTTGACTGCTGTTTTGCACGAGATTTGTCATCAAAATGTCATCAAAATGTTGGCCCAAGACACTTCAGTTACCGCTGACTTCATGTTTAACGACCAACTCAGACAATCAGTGTTATATTAACTCTTAGGGCACGACAGGTGACTAATGTCGACACCACGGTTGAACGTGGTGGGCGACTTTAGTCGACATTTCAGCCAACTGCGTATGTCCAATCAAACCCCTACGTGTTCTTATGTTTTGTGCTTTTGTGCACGATTTTGGAGTCACAGTATAGCAGTCAAATAGACATAAAATGGAATAGTTGTCCAGAGTATTCAATACACAGGCACCCGAGGTTTTATTTTGTAAAACTGTCGCCTCGAAAATATGCTCGATGACGTCACGCACGTAAGCCTCGTTTGAGATAGGCATGATATGAATCTGGAGAAGGTGCACCTCTTTGATGGGCAAACTACAGTGATTGTGGTAGCCGTATAATAAAAATGTTCTCTGAAGTACTCTGGTCGTAACAGTTGTTTCAATACTTGTAACAAATCGCAGTATTTACAACAGTGGGATACTGTGTATTATATATCTATATGGGGATGAGAGATGGCATTGCATAACAGTGCACGCGCGGAGTTCTCGTATAATATCCAACACCAGTAATGTAATTTAGTTTAAATAATATTTATTTTCAAATTTTAATAGTACGGCCACTGCCCTCTGTACAACTGGATTGCTTGAACGTTAGCGAAAAACGTCGAAGCGTAACCTGCACTCCCCGTAATGGTGTCAAGTCAGCCAACGCGATAACCCCTTCCATCGATGACGCTTGATGAAGTGAAAGATGTTACGCTTTGACTGTCGTCACAGCGTAATAGCTTTCACGTCACCAAACATCGTGGTGATTACCTAGCGCGAAAACCAGAAATACGTCATCAACTTTCCATTTTCGGCACTTGTTCTTTTTCAGTAATAATAAGATATGTTGTAAATATGCAGTTTGTATTGCGCGAAAAAATGTGCACATCGTCAACATATTCATACACCAAAGTATTTTTTTTAAAAGCGATTGGCGATGTATCAAAAACTAAATACCTCTGAGAGCTGTTGGGGACACTTCGTTGTGTATTTATTGTGACAATTCCACCCCACCCCGTGCAGGTGAGACACTTGTCTATATGTGACCAATGAGCGCTGTAACAATCCAGTTGTATACATATAGAATATACCCAAAGTAGCTTGGTGTACCAAATGTTCACCACGAGTGGTGAAGTGGTGTTAACCGCGAGCCTTCGGCGCGCGGTTAACACCACTTTACCACGAGTGGTGAACATTTGGTACACCAAGCTTCTTTGGGTATATTTTATTTATACCATGATCGTCAGATTATTAAGAGTCGCTAATTATTTTTTCTCGATTTTACTGAGCAGCAGTCGCACATACGTGCGAATTTGTTTTTGTTTACACGAGGATCGGTGGGCGATACTTCCGCTGTAAATTTTATCACCGAAACGAAATAGAAAAAGAAATAGGACCTTTTTCATTTTAACAACATAATAACATACTATTTCGAGTTATGGACGCTTTATTAACATAAGACAATGCATGTTTGTTAATTTTTGGTGTTTTATGGGGTAAACTCATTTAAAAACGTAATAAATAATTGCCACTTTCATTTCACTCTTCGTGAGGCGACGTGCGATAAATTTAGACAAGTTCGCATTCAGGTCAACGTCACCAAAGGTCAACTTGGATGTAGTTCCACTGTAGGTGTAAATTTTAACTATTGAAATCACGTTGCTGGCGTGTTCACCACGGTTGGTGTATAAAGCTAAAATTTATGTCATAGGCTTTTCATATATAGTAAAATAGATACTCATGGTACAAAGATTAGTGGATACTGCATTCGGCAATGAAATATGTGTGGATTCGGCAATACTCAGAAAGCTTATGAGGGTTATTTCCACCAAAGATACTATGACAATCGAGACGGCAACTATATTACTAAAACAACCCAAACTATTACCAACAGCTTCGTACGTATGTGAAAAATCTTTCGTTTAATAATTTATAAAAACAAGTCGTTTTTAATTTTTAAAAAATCATCTCAATTGATTGGTTTTCAACTTGGACAAAAAAAAGGGATACCGAGAACAAGAAAACAAAATTTTGCACTGATGGACAATGAACAGATGAGGCCTCTACATCTTTCCGAATCGAAGTCGGGCGGCGAAAGCCTAGTTCTGTTAACAAACCGTTTTAAAGTTTTAATCCATTCTCTCAGTTTATTTTACGTAGAGTGCATTATTTTATAAATATTATTAACTATCCTGTGTAACTTTTTCTTATGGTGGTCAATATCTTTGATGGGTGGTACCATTTTAGGGAAGACATTTGTTGCTTTCTCGAGTGAATCCACTCATCAAATTCGTTGAGATTCGGATATTTTCCAGTGGAGAAATAAGAGAAGTTTCCAACTGAATATTCGTTTTATTTGCACTCTAGTTGTAGGGGATGATTGTTCTCTGTCCGCCAAACTTTGTAGATTAGGTTAGATGTTTTATTTAACGATATATATGATGTGCCGGATTACAAATATTAAATGAAATATACTCCCCGTGGGAACCCCGGGAAGTAAGCAGCACTTGTTTACTGTGGTCAACCAGTTCCGCTTTACTAGTAAAATAGGACCCAGTCACCAATGCTTGGGGTGAAAGTCCTCTAAAATGGGCAATGTTGATCAACGATTGACAAAACTTGACTTCATCTCCATGTTGTGTCACGATTAGCCATGGTGCAGAAATATGTGACGTTAACCACCAATAAACAAACAAATGAAATATACAATTATAGAATAAAGGAAATTTATCATATGACTCGTCCGTTTTGTTCACTTTAAAACATTTGATTTTTTTTTTCATATTAATCAGTGATAAATAAAGCCTTCCGTCAATTTCATTGGTCAAGTTCAAAACAAGACAATTTGATTGGCTGAACAAAATAAAACTGGGCCACATTTTCATAATTTGCATAATTAGAGTTGGGAGCTTTCATTGGTCAATTTCAAAACTGGACAATTTGATTGGCTAAACAAAATACAACTGGTCACATTTGCATAATTTCAGTAGGGAGAATTTACGTTATCTGTCCTATTTAGGGTGGGTTATATTGTATTAATCTTTTACCTATAAGAAAAACTCCATTCATTTTTTTTTTAGATTTTCACTTTTTGCTTCTAAAGCATAGGTTATGACCCCCTCATTGGAACGAGCTCGACGAGCTCGTTCCAATGAGGGGTCATAACCTATGTTTTGGAAGCAAAAATGAAAATTTTTAGTTATACGAGGATGTTTTTTCCAAGTGCCGTCTGCAACTCAAGTTAGGTGATGGGTTACAAAGTCATACTAAGGGGCTAATTTGTGCGTGTGTGTGTCATATGATAAATAGAATATGAAATGAGTGTTTTTCTCATATAATATTTATGAAACTCGTACATAATATAATATTTAAGCGGCTCGCCAAAACGGAAAATTCTTAGACTCGTTTCATAAATATTATATGAGAAAAACACTCATTCCATATCCTCTATTTATATTAACTTGAACGTAAATGCGGGTCAAAGTTCGACCAAATGTATTCATTGGAAAATGAATTACATTTGGTCATGGCGTTTTCATCCAGCTGACCAACGGGAATTGAGTATTTGGACCCAAAACGTATATCTACATTAACAATGTAATTAATATTCTTTGAATGTGCATCATGTTCCCTTTGAGTGGGAATTTTTGCTTCGTTTTGACTTTTACAATCTATAAGACTCGCCCATAAATGATAATACGGCAAAGAGATGTAAAGAAATTTTGACTCCCAACAATAAGTTGGCACTCTATAAGTTAAGGCAGATGATGAGAACATTGAGGTGAGCTGTGTACCAGTCACCTCATATATATTTTAGGCGACTGATCAGGGGGTGCGGTGGCTCAGTTGGTAGAGGTGCAGGCTGCAAGCCGAGAGGTCCTCGGTTCGAATCCCACCTGCGACAAACGCGTTGTGTCATTGGGCAAGACACTTCACCCCCATTGCCCACGTGGGGGCACGGTGACGTTGTGTACTAAGGCGTACTGCACGTCGATGGCGCAGCTGTCTTCAACCAACGCTAACACCCTGTTTGTGTAGAGTTGGTATGTTGGGGAGCTGACAGTTGCTCGGTGGTTCTCTCCGGCTTCCTCCGCCCGTAAAATTGTCACGGTCATGGTTAGCCATTGTGCAGAAATATGTGACCTTAAAAACACCAATAAATAACTAAATAAATAAATAAATAAATAAATAAATAAATAAATAAGGCGACTGACCACCATTCACCTCAAAATACAAGGCCTACTGGTACTTTGATACGTGAGAAAGTCACGTGTTCTCTGGCAGTTGTGAGTCGCATGTCTTCAATCTCTCTTTCTTCGACACTCGGAATCAAAGAGCTTTATCATATCTCGTACCCTCACTCTACCTAACTAAAACACCTCCCCCCCCCCCTCTCGTAGCCTCACTCTACCTAACTAAAACACCCCCCCCCCCCCCCTCTCGTACCCTCACTCTACCTAACTAAAACACCGCCTCTGTTTTACTGATATATTTACAAATAACTTTTCTTTTCCAACTAATTATGTCATAATCATCTTTTCCAACAATATGGCTCCATACTCTCCGTCAGGTTGTTTTTAAACAGCAATTTTATTTGATTCTACTGAAATCGGGTTTGGCGTAAGCTAGGCCTACACTCTAAAATCAGTTGGGTTAAAAATCAACCCAAATCAACGGGGTTGACCCAAATTGGGTTCATATTCACTCAACCCAGTTGATTTGGGTTATTTTTAACCCAACTGATTTTAGAGTGTATCGTAACGCCGTACCATTACATACTGATAAAATTATATGATGTCGTGCTTGTGTAGCTGTGCAAAAAGGACTATATCTCAGTCCAAACAAGCATTTTGAATTAATGGGAGAACTCAATTCCCAGTATATGCTAACTACAATAAGTTACAAGGCATTTCACGAATCACTCCTCAGATTATGACGAGCACACACCCCATGTTATTAGTTTTCCACTTAATCAATTGTGTAGTGGGATAACATGACTTCGCTATGTTGTTATGCGATACACAATTGGAGCTTCGGGATTCATACATAATTTGTACCCATTCCCATCACGCCTTTAATTTGTTCGAGACATAGAGATTGTTGCCATTATGTGGATGTACACAATATGTATCCGAGTCGCGCTCCGGGTTCAAAGGGCAGATCACGACTCGTCTTCGACTCGTCGTGATCTACCCTTAGAACCCGCAGCGAGACTCGGATATATATTATATACATCCACATAATGGTAATAATCATTTTATCTTACAATATATTGGGGTTAAGTCAAGAATGTGGACGAATATATAACGAACTATTTATTCGTACGGAAGAATAAAAAAAGAAAAAAAAATGAAACTCACGCCAAAGGAACATGCTTGTATCCGACCTCCTGATACAAACATCTGTATCAGGGGGTCGTATACGTGACAGTTGCGGAGTTAATGCAGACAAAATACATGTTGATTGTAAAATAAAATGTATGAGCGGATTTGCAAACAAGTTACAGCAAATACTTGAGCTGTTAATGTCATAACTGCAGAAAAATGCTTTGAAATTTCCTCCACCGCCATCCAATATTTACAGCTGTCCGAACTTTTTTGTTGACGAAAGTCTTAATCATTGCGCAGTAAAAAGATAACCTGAACTACTTGTAAAAAAAATAACCGAGTGTGTAAAATCGGACGATACACATAAAAAAGTAATATTCATAAAAAGTAAGCTGAATGCTTCAGAAATCACTTTTTTCTCGGAATATTTCCCAGTGAGCTGGAACTATATTGAGCGTGTTGATTTCCCCCCGATGCTGTGAAGTTATTTACTTCCAAGTAGCCATGGATCTCTGCAGTGACTGAGTTGATGTCTGCAAAGGACCGATTGAAGATGGGTTGAAAATGATGCATTCGCGCTTTTAACCCTCTGTACTCTGATGTCAAAATGGCAAACTTTTCAGCAGCAATTATTTCCCATAATGCATTTGATATTTGACCAAATATACCTTGTTTGACAGAGCTCAGTGAACTCTGTCAAACAAGGTATAATTCACTAAATTTATATTTAAACAAGAGGAAACCAGAGTGACTGGGAAAAGTTCTATTGCACTACCAGAGTGCTAGAGGCTAAATAAGGTGCAATAGGACGATGCTGTGAATTTAGGTTTTTCTTGAAAACAACCATACCACTATGAGCGTCGATCAGTGTCTTTTGTCATCATTTTAGACTGGCAAATTTGACAAATCTCCTTTTCCGGAAACCTTCTCCCAATTTGGATATCATAAAAAACATCATCGTGACCGTGATGGTCAAAACCCAAACGAATTATCGAATCCACGGTCAAAACTACCCGTATTTGAAATTTAAACAAATGAAATACCCGAAATATTCGTAATTTCTTTCTCGTTGTCAGCAACACAGTGTCTGCAGATGTTTGTGGTAATAGTACGAGAGGGCGACAGGAGACAAATATTTTCCCATTATTTATTAACCCTTTACCTAACATGAAAAGCAGACGACACTTACAAAAAAATTTCTTGAATAACTATTTTTTTTTCATTTTTTTGTCTCAAAAACATAGGTTATGGCCCCTCATTGGAATGAGCTCGTTCCAACGAGAGGGTCATAACCTATGTTTTTGAGACAAAAATGAAAGAATAATGAAAATTAATTGGCGATTTTTGAGAATAGCGCTGGCCGGTTTTTGCCGTTACGTTGGGTAAGGGGTTAATTAATTTAAATTGATAATTCTGTTTATTTTACTGAAATTATGAATTGAGAAGGTGGATGGGTTGTGATTATTATGCCCCGACTTGAAAAGTCGAAGACGTATCTAGTGGATACCTCCGTCCGTCCGTCCGTCCGTCCCAACATTTTCTCTTGTATCTCAACTACTGCTTCTCCAGTGTGACGATGTTTGGTGTTGTGATAGAGCATCATGGGGAAATGATACCTGTGTTGCGTGAGTTTCTTCCACACATTTGTTCCAGAGTTATGGCCCTTTTTCACTCTTTTGGCTTAGAAAATTTTGTTTATAACTAGTTGATTTGTTACAATTTGTTGGAAAGTGCCTGTTGGCACCCTCCAATTAATTGCAACAAAATAATTTTAATGAATATTTTTTTCCTTTTACTTATCAATAAACAAGCTAATGAATATTCTGTAAAGCCACCTATTATGGAGGCTTCTGGAGCTCAACATGTTGATTATAGCAATGTTTTTCTATTCACCCATTAATCGGTAAATTAAATGTTATATTTGGAAGTAAGAGGCATGAAAGGTTCAGAACTTAATGTCTGAAAAGAATGTTTTGCAATGTAATATGATTTTTGCAGATACACTTGTTTGGAGGGTTGCCGGTTTGATAGTGTTTGGAGCATGTGTGTCTCCATGATTTTTCAAAAAGGGTTAAACTTTGATGAAATAGGCATATGCAGTGGTGGCCGAAGGTACAGGCATACAAGGGAGGGGCATACCCCTCCCCTCCTCCGCCCCCCCCCCCCCTTTCCCTGGGAATTTTTTTTTTTATCAAATGGAGCTCTCTCGTGGTCTTTGGGGATTTCTTTGCAAGCTGCGTTCTTGAAAAAATACGTGAACACCTTTGAATGGGAGACCTATTGGATGTGCCCTCCTGATCTCAATGTTTATTTATTTATTTATTTATTTATTTATTTATTTATTTATTTATTTATTTATTTATTTATTTATTTATTTATTTATTTAGTGGTGTTTAAGGTCACATATTTCTGCACAATGGCTAACCATGACCGTCACAGTTTTACGGGTGGAGGAAGCCGGAGTACCCGGAGAGAACCAACGAGCAACGGCGAGCAACTGTCAGTTCCCCAACATAGTAACTCCACACAAGCAGGGTTAGTATTAGTTGAAGACAGGTGCACCATCGACGTGCAGTACGGGTTAGTACACAGCGTCACCGTGCCCCCACGTGGGCAATGGGGGTGAAGTGTCTTTCCCAAGGACACAACGTGGGTGCTGCAGGTGGGATTCGAAGGACCTCTCGGCTTGCAGCCTGCACCTCTGCCAACTGAGCCACCGCCCCCACCCCCCCCCCACCCCCAATATGCCAATAAACCTCTTTTAGAAAAGTACAGGCAGTAGTGGTTATGCAGGGTTAATTTGATGTGTTTTGAATAACAATGTACTTTTATGTATATTTCGTCCTCTGAATTCCAATGTGTTCTATGTGCCAGTGGGCACATAGAACACATTGGAACTCAGTGAACGATTTGATGTTTTTTTTGCAGTGAAGAGTTGTAGTTACTCTTATTTCTTCTCCAACAGATAGTATATTGATGTCCAAGAGTAAAAAAACCTATATTACTTATTGATAAATCAGACAAATTTCCAAATTTAATCACTATCAAATTGATGCATGGGATATTTATTTATTTATTTATTTATTTATTTATTTATTTATTTATTTATTTATTTATTTATTTATTTATTTGTGTTTAAGGTAGCATACTCATATACAATGGCTAATCATGACCGTGACAGTTTTACGGGTGGAGGAAGCTGGAGTACCTGGAGAGAACCACCGTTCAACGACGAGCAGCTGCCAGCTCCCAGACATCGTAACTCCACACTGCAGCACAGGCAGGGTTAGATTGGTTGAAGACATGCGCACCATCGACGTGCAGTACGCATTAGTACACGGCGTCATCGTGCTCCCATGTGGACAATCGGGGTTAAGTGCCTTGCCCAAGGACACAACGCGGGAGTCCGAATCGATCGCTCAGACGGTCATCCGTCCGAGGATAAACCGCGCTCGACGTTGCGTAACTTCGGTGACGCGTGGGATAAAAGGGGTTACAGTGCAATGGGTCTGTATATATATTTGTTCAGCTACAATGTGTGACTTTGAAGTGCATTCCACATAGGACAATATCATTGTTTCTTTCAAAACCACCACAGTGGCACATACATCTTTATATGCATGGGGAGGAGACACTCTTTTGTCCTTCCATACATCTTCTAGTGTACTCTTTCAAGTTGATCTTTCTTGAACTTCCTCAAATCAAAACCAAAACAGAAGAAAATGTCTGCCTTCAATCAGTGAGCACTCCACTCAAAACATTTGGTCTCAATCTTTATTTCTTGTAAGAATTAAGAAAAGATTTCTCTTCGAGTATGTACTTCAGTGTTACGAGAATATAGCTGTTATTTTATTTTAAAGTATTTTATTGTAAAACTTTTGTTCTCTTACTGATGCCACAACAGACGCTCGGGCAGTGCTATCTACACATGGCAGCAGTTCCATGCAGATTCCAGTTTCCACATGTTCTATGTTTCATTCCAAGTATTTTGGTATATAATTTATTGGGGTTATTCATTTTGGGCCTTTTAGACTTTGAATAAAATTATCTGAAATTTGACCAAAGTTAGGTTGGACGTCCCCTTAAGTAAATTTTTAAATATGGAATAGAGTATGTGTGAGCTGGTTTTCTGAACTGACTCTGTCGGTCTTACATTTTCATCTCATTCTATTTTGTTATTTTTTATTTATTTTTTTAAATTTATTTATTCGTTTATTTGTATATATATTTAATGCCATTTCCTTTGTTTGTTTTTTTTTTATTTTAAGACACTGCGTTAGTTTATAATTATAGTACTTTTTCAGAGCTACAATATCATATATTGCCATAAATACGCCCGTGGTTGTTGAAACATTATACCCTAGAATTCCGGACATCAAAAAATTCTCCAACTTGAATTTTGTTCCCGTTGATAAAACTGAGCGAAAGATTAAGCACAAACACGAATTTTGCAAATTTAAAAGCCTTCGTAAATAAAACAGTTCCAAGGATTATCGGAAACTTAAACTGATTACATCCAAGATTTATTCTATAACAGCCAATTAGCATTAAACTTACGCAAGGACAAGGCAGGGACAGAAGTGGGTTTGGATCCAAGATAACTCGTTAACCCTTTACCCAACGAATCTGAATAATATGCAAAATTCAGCAGCTGAAAAAATGTTATTTTCAAAAAGAAATTTGGGGGCGCGGTGGATCAGTTGGTGGAGGTGCAGGCTGCAAGCCGTGAGGTCCTCGGTTCGAATCCCACTTGCGGAAACCGCGTTGTGTCCTTGGGAAAGACATTTCACCCCCATTGCCCACGTGGGGGCATGGTGGCGTTGTGTACTAAGGCGTACTGCACGTTGATGGTGCCCCTGTCTTCAACCAATGCTAATCCTGCTTGTGTGGAGTCAGTATGTTGGGGAGCTGACAGTTGCTCGCCGTTGCTCAGTGGTTCTCTTCGGGTAGTCCGGTTTCCTTCATCCATAAACTGCCGCGGTCATGATTAGCCATTGTGCGGGAATATCTGACCTTAAACCACCAATAAATAAAAAAATAAATATTCTATAACAGCCAATTAGCATTAAACTTACGCAAGGACAAGGCAGGGACAGAAGTGGGTTTGGATCCAAGATAACTCGTTAACCCTTTACCCAACGAATCTGCATAATATGCAAATTCAGCAGCTGAAAAAATGTTATTTTTCAAAAAATTTCAACAAAACTATATCATGAGACCCCTCTTTGGAACGAGCTCGTTGAGCTCGTTCCAATGAGGGGTCACATGATATGGTTTTGTTGAAATTTTTGGAAACATTTAAAAAAATGATATTTAAAATAATAAATTTTGATATCGTCTGTGTTGGGTAAAGGGTTAAACACAAGATATGGGTTTATATCTCATAATAGCCAAAATAAATGTAATATACTCACGGACAAATACTTTAATCCGAACTAAACCGCGACTATTTCAAGAAAACAGTTCCAACTTTTCCTGGATATGTACCTCCGAAACACGCAAAAGTAATTTAAAACAGGTGGAATGCAATTAAAATATATAGTAATATATCCCTTTAAGAGCACACACCTACAGCGCAAACGGACTAATGAGCTGGTAGCGATGGAATTGGTTTAAATAAACGTGGAATCCGGTTCGATATATTTCTAGCCGCGGGCGATCTTCTTCCCTTCGCAGTCAATTTTCATTAACCTTTTTGAAATAATATTTTCCTCAGCGGAAAATAAAGCGATCGTTTGACAACCATTTGCTGTGTCCTATCGAACGCCAGCAGTTTTGTTGCATCCGTTCTTGAATGCGGTAAATACCAAGTCTGTGGAGTGATTCAAAGCGACGGATAATGGACAAGAATTTCTATGACGGCGCTACAGACAGAGATGTATCGACCTTCAACACTCACGTTTCTATCTGGGGAAACAATTGGTAGACTCACGAGCTATTTACACACGTCAAGTTTGAGAGAATGATATTGTTACGAATCACGGAAACTGTAGAAACAATTCACTATAACCCTCTCATGGACGGCACAACTATTGACCCGTCTCAAATCAAGGCCTGATAATTTCAAATAGCTGATGGAATCCCATGCATTACTAAATTCGTGAAATCAAGTAACAGAAACTCAACGTCGATGTCACACTTGAGCTAAAACTGTTTATCTAAAACATCTTTAAGGCCCGTGTCCACATTCGCGATTTCACGCGCGTGATCACGAGGCGTAATGTGCGGTGCAGTACGCTTGAAAATGACGCTGCGTTGCGTGCCTCGTTTTATCATGTCCACGTGAGGCATTAATTAGTGTATGGTGTACATATCTGCTATTCCCGGTCGGGTAGAATGACACTTCGTCCCGTGAATTCGAATGTGTTCTACGTGCCTACTGGCACATAGAACACATTGGAACTCACGAGATGACGTCACTGCGACCCATGTTTTCCTTGTCTCAGGTCTCTGTCAAATATTGTCAGTACACGTAATGGATAATGCTGATGAAAGTGCCTGTCAGTTTTAACCTTTTGCCAATTGTCACTGCTGCATATCTGTTGGTTCAATTGTCAATACACTCAGCAGAACTCGCGACGCTATCACGCTTAAAACCCTTCAGAGCTTATGGGCGTTTCACGTCACGTCACCAAAGCGTGACAATTTTCAGGCCACGCCAATGTGGATAACGATCTGTTGAATTACTTTGAAGGTTTCTGGAAGCTTTCACACCGCGCACTACGCCTCGCCGTCACGTGCTTGAAAAAGCGAATGTGGACACAGGCCTTTAGAGTGGCACAACTCCTTAAATGATCAGAAACTGAGTTATGGGTGCCCCTTTATCATTATTTATATTTGTACAGCTGTATATTGGCTCAATTGTATAGGTTTACCGACGTCTTAACCATCCACTTCTTACTGCTAAACAATCAAACAGATGTTACAGATGGGAATCTCTATTTTGGAAGGAAGGACAACCCACAGTAAAAAATCGTCAGAGAATGAGTCAATGCGGATTGTAACCTGAACCCAAAGATGCCATCAAGGTACTCAAGAAGAGTACCTTGATGGCATCTTTGGGTGAGGGGTCAAACCTGTTCAAGATGAGGTGGAGGTTGCTGAAACTTGGGGGGAGGGATTTGGGAAAGACTGTGATAAGAAGTGTCAAATGACTAATTTGGGCATAGTGGCGACCTTGGAACACTTTCTATTAGAATGTCCAAAATACCAGACTAACAGAATAAGTTCCACTGGGGGTATAATGGGGAAGTTGGTGGGAGAATGAAGGACATGTGTTTAGAATGTGACGCAAGGATGGGGTTAGTATGCTTATCGGAGAGACTGGGAAAAATGGGATGCGTGTTGTCATCAAGAAGTTCGTATCCGAGTGATCAGAGGAGAGAAGGGCATTTGGGAGCACAGGACATATCAAGGCCTTCTCACCTGAGAACGGTGACAAATCAATTATTATTATTATTATTATTATTATTATTATTATTATTATTATTATTATTATTATTATTATTATTATTACGTTCGACTACTGGTGAGATTCTCTTGTGGTAGTGCCGAGAAGATGACGGACTGAAGAGGTGTAAACACAAATTGTCCCGACAGTCATTGCCATTACTCAAGTCCCGGCTTACACATGCTCCAACTACGTCATCGAAGCATGCCTTCGTCAAAGGCGCTTTTAACCCCTTGAACTCGCTTTTTCGGTCGAGAACAAGACACGTCATAACGTCATTAAGTAGGATTGTTATTCAGTAAATGTGTTGGGTAGACCAATCAATATTTTCAACGTGCAGCCCCGGCTGTACGTTGAAAATATTGATTGGTCTACCCCAAATAATGAATATGGACTCTTCTAATTGATGCCATTGAACTGACATGGAATATAACCACTAGACTTCAGAGGGTTAAATTACAATAAACACGCAACTTGTCATAAAGCAATTTCTTTAACGTCGCGTTACTACGTTCCCTGTTCTTTCGACTCCTGTTTCGTCCCCAATCTTACAGAATGAAATCCTCAGTGTCAGATCAATAAAACGGGCTCAACGCGTCCGTGTTTATTTTGTAAGTAGACCAATTTATTTTTCAACCTGCTGCCATTTTGCTGCAGATTGAAAATATCAGTTCTTTCACTCATCCAATTAACCAAGCTAGCTTTTCTGAAAAACACAAAAATACTTCTCAATTATACACGCTAAAAACTAAAGTGTTAAAAACTACACTTGAAGTGCTGTATTTAACACTTACTAAGTGCTGAACTAGCACTTTGTTCAAGTGTAGATATCCCAGAACTTGACAGGTGTTACAATAATACCACTTGACAAGAGTAATGTCGCGACACTTAAAAGGAAACAACGCAGATGACGCGGATCAGGCTCGAACTCTCGAGCCTGATCCGCGTCATCTGCGTTGTGTCCTTTTAATTATGTACCCACCAAGCGCAAATCAAATTATGGACGATTCTGGAAGAACCACCAATGCTAGACACATGAGAAGTGCCATCCATTCTAGTTTCAGATGTCTGGCGATTGTAATGTCTAAGTGCTTAAAGCATTGACTTTGAGTGTTAAAATCAAACCCTAAGAGTTAGAATGGGTTTAACACCTTGAAAGTGTCAGTTTTAACACTTTAGTTTTTAGTGTGTATGTATGTCTTCTCTCCTCACGTTGGTGCTATAATGCCTCGAATTTAGGGTGACACTGTCGATTTATTCATCCTTAATTTTTATCTCACCTTGTGTCTTTTTTTAATTCACACTACTACTCACTAACCATTTTATCTTACATGAGATGATAACAAGCAGTGGCGAAATCAGACCCTTCCTGAAGTCGGGGAGGTTACGCTAAAAATCAAAAGTCGGATTTATCTTATCAACCGAAAGGGTAGCACGGTGGTACTGGTGGTACTGTGTCCTAATTCGAAGAGTGCGATGACGCCTTCAACCTCTTTTAACCCTGCTTATGAAGTTTGGGGATTCCGACAGTTACTCGCCGTTGCTATGTTGTTCTCCGGGTACACTGGCTTCCTCTGCACGTAAAACTGTCCAACAGAGTGCCATCATGACTGTTAAAATTGTCGTTAACCCTTTACCTAACACAACGGCGAAAAAGCGACCAGGTAATTGACCCAAATAAGGCAACCACAGTCTAAAATATCTTAGAAATGTCTTTATAAAACCATACAAATATGGATATCATTGGAACCGGCTCAAGGAGCCGGTTCTAATGATATTGATATTGGTATAGTTTTATTTGAAAAATTTTGAAACTTTTTTTCGAAAAATGTGAAATTTAATTTTTTATCTTTTTCAAAAAGCTGTGTAAGGTAAAGGGTTAAACACCTATAAACAAACAAACAGAGAAGCATTAACGGAAAACACCTCATTAAAAGTATTATGGTAAGGGTGCACGGAAGCCCAGTGGATACAGTACTGGATCTCAAATCGAATGGTCCAGGGTTCGGTCCCTCCAGGGTTAACTGTGTTGTGCCCTTGTGTGGGTACGATGGTGCTGTGTAGTAGGGCGCAATACACGTTGATAGTGCGCTTGTCTTCAAACAATCCTAACCCTGCTTGTGTGGAGTTACTATCCTGGCGTTTGCTCGCTGCTGCTCAGTGGTTCCCTCCTGGCACTCCGGCTCCCTCCACCTTCAAAACTGTCCGACACGAAGTGACCTTGGCTGTCGAAAGTGACGTTAAACCTCTATAAAAAACCCCAGTAAACCATGGTGTTGTAACAGGAAACCACAACATAATTTTTGCTCCAGCATTTAATTTGACTGGAATGCCTTGGAGTCCGACGAACATCTGGAGATATCAACGGTTTACTCTGCACACATCATCCTCTTGTCCCTATGTAGAATGCAAATGAGACTCTGCCATTTTGAGAACTGCTATTTTGTCATCTCAAGCGATATCGTGATAACCAACTACGGCCCAATAAATCAAACGTAATCAAACAACACACCAAAGATGTCATTGATGAAATTTCTTTATTTCATTAGAGGGTTGATGGAAAAGATAAAACGAGCGTGAAGACTGGACGCCACATGCTCTAAACCAATCATTTCAATGAAAGAATCCTGACTTCACCCTCAGTGACATAACATATTTATTTAACACAACGCTGTCAAACAGTGCGTTTATAAAAAAAAATGAATTCATCCATCTCGTGCAAAGTGATAAATGATTCACGTCACTTTGTGAACTGAGCTCTGCAATAGAAGCTCCTCTCATATATAATTTGACATTACATAAAGCACTAAAAATTTACTCGCAAATACGCGAATGAATGATTTATTTTACAGTACAATACAAATATTGTGCAGAGATTGCTTAGCCATAGTAACGATGGTTGTCTTCCTGCTTACATCCAACAAAGGCTAAACAGTTTTCTTTACAGTAGATTATGTCATCGGTGGGATCGAGTATAGAGCGGTATCTGCGCTATTTTAATGAATCTTAGCAATTATCTCATGACTGTGGACTTGAAAGTTTTATTTTTCACGAGCGCTTGCGCTCGTGAAATATAATATTTTCAGGTCAACACGAATGAGACACTTCCGATATTCACAAAACTAGCGCAGATTTTCTTTTCGTGACATTTTACTGAGCAATATTTAACCCAATTCGACTGCAAACACAAACATTTCAAAACAATACCAAAGATTAGCTGATCGTTCGTTTAAGCCTGTATCAGCCAAATCACTCACACAATCAAAAATAGTTCCACCTTCCGACTTTAATTTCACCAACTAATTAATTTAAACAATATTTATTTAAATAGAAAATGCTATGTTACATGCAAACAAAAAATAACACACATATTCAAAGAACAAACACTTACGCTGTATTCTATGTGGCAGTGGTTGGCTGTGTGCATTGTCACCCGAAGACCCAGTATTCAGTGCTCGAAATATTTAGATCCACTAACATTCCATCACCGTCTGCAGTCATCCACAAACAGGTTTCAGCACTGTCTCGTCCGTCCTAAGTCAAAACCAACATAATGGCCAAACAGCAGCCGGCGAGGAATATTGGGATTGGCTAGTTGGTCCTCGGTTCCGAGGTGACGATAACTGTTGTTAGTTTAACAGTTCTGAATGTTGGGATTGGCTAGTTGGTCCTCGGTTCCGAGGTGACGATAACTGTTGTTAGTTTAACAGTTCTGGTGAAAATTAAGGAAGACAAAGAGAAGAGAAAAAGCAAGAAATAGTAGAAAGTAAAGTATATATTCAAAAAGAAGACAGAAAATAGTGGGTAAGCCGACCTGGACACGTGTACACGTAACTTGAAAAAATTGTTGAAGCAGTGTCAGATGCGGCCTGTCATACCTAAATTGGGAAATAGACATTTTACCTATGGGATAACCTAGAAAATGCTCACTTTGATGCCCATCAGTTAAAACGCTTACTCGTTATAATAAAATCCTGAACTGAGTAGAACATAAGGCGGTTCTCGTTGCTACTTAGGGATTCTGAGCCAAACAATAAGGATGACACATTTGTTACAAACGGGAGGAGACCAATCGTATTATTACGGATATCTGAAAATATTGGACACTCTAACAGAAAATGTCGAGGTATCTCGCGCATTCCACACTGACAGAATGGATGAGGTGATAAGTGATTGTCGTGCAGATGGGTATTGAGAATACTGCAACCTAACCGATGTCTACAGTGATGTATCTGCGCGACACGAGATTTGGCTCCACGGTAAAAAGGTGGTGGACGGAGGGTTCCACCCTTTAAGAAGGTTTTAAAATTACTCAATGATGCGTTTTCTCGGTCAGATAACGGCAACTTATTCCACTCATCTGTAGTGCTTGCGATAAATGAGGATTTATAGTGTTCTGTTCGACAAAATGGTACTCGTTGGTTGTGAGCTGAACGGAGAGACGGGTTCGTAGTAACTTCGTACTCGAGATAGGCGGAGGAACTTTATTGCTGATAAAAGGGGGCACCATACGATGATACATTTTGAAAAACTGTATTAATTTCAGTTTTCGACGTCTCTCCTGCAGTGAGTCCCATTTAGTTTCTGCGTAGAAAAGTGTCTTGCTAGCGCTGACCGTCGCCCCACTGACAATTCGAGCAGCGGTGATCTGAATTTTGTCCAATTCGGCCAATTTGATTATTGAGCCGTTTCCCCAAACAGTATTAGCATATTCAAGGAGCGGTCTTATGAAGGCAAAGTATATTCTTTCCAGAATTTTACGGTTGAGTTTGAATGTGTGTTTTTCGCAGCAAATCCAAACGGGCAAATATAGTTGATGTGGTCATTCCATGTACATGTGCTATTTAAAATCACTCCTAGATGTTTGTGAGTTTTGACTTCTGATATCTGTGTACCACCTAGAAAAAGTGGCGGATGTACATTGGGATCGTTCTTCCGTGAGACAAGCATGCTCTCAGTTTTGAGGGGGTTAAACTCAACCAACCATTTTTTAGACCAGTGTTCTATTGTCTCAAGGTCATTGTTTAGTATATTTGACGCCAGTTCGGGGTTTTCAACTATAAGGTACAAGGAAGTGTCGTCGGCAAAAAGGCGTATACTACTGAGTAAATTATCGGTTATATCGTTGATTTAGATAAGGAACAACAGAGGACCCAATATTGATCTTTGGGGAACACCAGCAGAGATGGGTCGCCACGACGACACCTCGGAAGCTAGGACAGCCCTCTGCGATCTACCGGACAAATATGATTTTATAAGTGACAACAAGTCGCCTGAAATACCAATTTGTTGTAGTTTATGAATCAAACCTGCATGCCAAATTTTATCAAAAGCTTTGCTAACGTCAATTTTTCAGGTCCACATGACTGAGAAAATTCCTGATATTCACTAAAATAGCGTAGATTTCTTTTTATTACTTTCCAAAGTGTGATTTACTGGGATTTCTGGGTTTGATTATAAACGATAACTTCACAAGTGCATCAATCAACAATTGTGTCATGTATCCGTGCGCGCAAAACGAAGACGCTTTGCCGTGGGTGTAATGGGGACTTCATTGTTTGTTTTTTTTTGTGTTTTTTTGCTTTTCTTAACCCTTTTCCTAACATGAAAAGCAGACGGCACTTGCAAAATAAATTCTTGAATAACTATTTTCATTTTTTGTCTCAAAAACATTGGTTATGACCCCTCATTGGAACGAGCTCAATGAGCTCGTTTCAATAAGGGGTCATAACCTATGTTTTAGAGACAAAAAATGAAAAAATAATGACAATTAATTGGCGAGTTTTTAGAATAGCGTTGACCATTTTTGGCCTTTATGTTAGGTAAAGGGTTAAAGAATATAACTATCGTTAGTAATGAAAAGTAATAAACAGAGTAATCGCTTGACTGGACTGGTTATGTGAAATAATTCATTCGAGGCGAGGGACTATATTGTAAAACACTCGTGCGCATTTGTACACTCATGTTTGTATAACGTCCCTCACCTCTCATGAATTATTTCACGTAACCTGGGCCAAGTCAAACGATTACTCTCTATTTATTACAAGCTACATGACATTTTACTGAGCAATATTCAACCCAATTTGACTGCAAACATGTATGTTTCAAAACAATAACAAAGATCAGCTGATTGTTCTTTCAAGCCTCTACTAGTCAAATCACCCAAACATAAAAAAATAGTCCCACTTTCCCACAATAATTTAACCGACTAATTGTTCAACTCACAGATAATATTTAATAATTATAATAATACAAATGAGATTATTCTCATATTTTCTCATTAATGTTAATTTTTAGTACATTTTAAATGTCATTTTACAACAAGGAATTTGGAATTGAGTGCGTCAACTCATCAAAAAAAAACTTCCTGGGTGAATCGATCAACAAGGTTTTTTCGGAAGGTTACCCATGTGATGGAATAAAAGTTCCGGCACAATGGTTGTTCCGAGGAACTTCCATTATGTAACAGATGTTCCATTTGGGAACTTTCATTATATAAAATTCTTTCCCGTGTCATAAAGAAAAGATCCATTACCCTGGAAAAAATGTTATACAATTTCATTGTTTAGTGGAATTTGTGGTACATAACAGAAGTTCCATTTTATAATGTAATATTGTGGAAACTGAAATAATGGCAAGATTTACTATGGACATATACTGTAATATCATTTGTTTGAAGAACTTTGGCTAAATAACAGAATTTGCATTTGGACCTTTCATTATATATGTTTTCCAAATGTCAAAAGACAGTTTACCGGGCCCGAGTTAAAAGGATATATCATTAATCTCTATGGTGGAACTTGTGTTACATAACAAAAGTTCCATTTAAATAATTTGACTTTCTGCTATGACCTATTAATCCCCAGAACATACGTAATGCAGGAACTTCTATTCCATCATTTCATCTCACAATCGGGGCGTTTTTGCACTGTTACGCAACTAAAGTTTAATGTATCTGGGCGCTTGTTCCGAATCCGTATCAAGGGCCCCTGAAACAAGCGCGTGATTCTGCTGTTGCCAAAATAACGGCATTAATATCATTTTTCGATCGCTTCGCGTTTTCCCTTCAGAGAAAACAATATTAGGTGAGGCGAAGCCGAACCTAATATTGTTTTCTCTGAGCCGTATATGACACAGTAACGTATTTATTATGCACGGCATGCTAAAATGTCACTGGGGAAGTTAACTCAACGAATAGTTTAATTATGCGCACTTTCCGGCATCTTGGGCTTGTTTGTAGCCTATTATTGGGATTTTCCAGAACACTCGAGTCGAGGCTTCTCTCTTGAAGCTAAAGGATTAGCTTTCGCTGTGAAATGTGGAAAACTTCACATCAATAAACGATGAACGGGATATTTTAAAATATAATAAACCTTTACACCATTTAATTCACCAGTAATTATTGCAAAAGTAACAACCAAATTCACGTTGATGAAACACACAGTTGCTCCACTTCGCAACACACTATTCAGTAAAGTGAATCCCAGTGACGTAATTTTCTCTGAAGTGCAACGTCATCACTGACCTCAATATGGAAATCAATGAACGCTATTCTATTTTTCAATTTGCGTCTTTCCATCGATAAGGCAAATGAAAAAGTTCCTCATAAAATAGTTTTACAACACATTTTGTGGTCAATATTGTGAGATACATTTATCATCACCACAGTGTGTGTGTCTCCGGAAATTCTGATCAAGCCTCGTTGTATGCACAGAGTCGCATTTCGACTCGCCCTAACGGGCTCGTCGAAATACTGTTCTGTTCCTACAACTCGACTTGATCTGAATTCCCGGAGACACACACTGTGGTGATAATCTGTATATATTAAATTTGTTCTGAAAAATAAATGTTCCACCCACAACCAATTGCCCAAAAAACAAAATGATAGAATAAGGCATTTAATGTTGGAAATTCTGTAATGATTAGTGCACCAGTGTTCAAAGGGTTAATCCCGAATGCCCATGTGGAGCACACTGGCGCTGTGTTCTAGGACGTATTGCACGTCGATTGTGCACTTGCCTTCAACCCATGTTAACCATGCTTGTGCGGAGTTGGTACGTTGAGGAGTCGGACAAAATTCGACGCTGCCCAGTTGTTCTCTCCGGATCTGACATTTGCAGAATGAGATCCCCAGAGGGTGAGTTTGATGATGCTATCCCATACAGTGGGCCATATTATCCTCTTGTGTGCCTACCTCTTTTTGTTTACTTTTTGAGACCCTGATTCAGATTGAGGTTCACAGAGGGTAAATTTAGTGATGCTACCCTGCTATGCAGGGTAGCATCACGAAATACACCCTATAGGGACCTCATTTTGCAGATGACAGTCTCCTTGTTTTCTGGCTTGGATATGTGGTGGCTCAGAGGTTATGATATTGGACTTCAAACCGAAAGGTTCAATGCTTCGATCCTCACAAGGGGTAAGTGGGCAAGGCACTCAATCCCAGTTACCAACATGGCGATACAGTGACGCCGTGTACTAAGACATACTTCGCGTTGATGATGCACTTGTCTTCAACCGATTGTAACCCTGCTTGTGCGGAGTTAGTATGTTGGGGAGTATGACAGTTGTTCACTGCTTTGATTTCGTCCACCCATAAAATTGTTCGATGCGAGGTGACCCTGGTTGCCTAAAGTGTCATTAAACCCCATTAAATAAATAGGTATATCTTTATATGAGACATGTGCTCTACTTTGAAAAAAATATATACAAGATATGCATGTATTATGAAGCACCCGACCCACTGGACCAATGTGTCACCTCTTCGTAAAAGAGTGTTTCCCATTTGCATGCTCGAAGTGCATTCACTCACCCATTCATCCTCACATACATTTATCCCCAGATTTATTCATTCATTTATTCTCATATTCATTCATTCATACCCATATTTTCAAGCAGTCATTTTTGCATTCACTCCACTATTACTCACATTTACGCATACACGCCCGCATTCTTTCGTGCATTCATTCCATCCATTCATTCAAACATTCTCTTACACTTTGCCAGCCTTAACCAGTCTCACCGCATCCACCTGGTAACATCCAAACCTCTACAGCTTCCAATCAACATTTTGCAGCTTTTGAAAATAATCCGAAATAACCGATAACTGGTGAAAAACCAACAAGCCACTGAAAAAGTTTGTTCTTATATAATTATAATTAAACCTCTTTTCTGTTCATGCATTTTCAGACAAAATGATTGGCTAAAGTATTTCTTTTTTTTCATAACACAATAAACTGAGAAAAACGCATTCAGGCCCGCCCTAAAACCACGCCCACAATATCTTTCTTGAAAATTACGTTGCACAATGTGAATGGAAAAGAGCCCCTGCACGCTCATATTGTTTCAACGTGAAAAGTAATAAATATTTATCTCATCATATTAAAAAAGTACGGAAGCCTATTGGCTTCACGTCGTTTTTAGTTATTAAATTGTAACTACAATTTAATAAATTGTAACTACAATTTAGCTAAATTGTACTTACAATTTAATAAATTGTACTTACAATTTAGCTAAATTATACTTAAAATTTAATAAATTGTAACTACAATTTAATAAATTGTAGTTACAATTTAGCTAAATTGTAGTTACAATTTAATAAATTGTAGTTACAATTTAATAAATTGTAGTTACAATTTAGCTAAATTGTACTTACAATTTAATAAATTGTAACTACAATTTAGCTAAATTGTAACTACAATTTAATAAATTGTAGTTGCAATTTAGCTAAATTGTACTTACAATTTAATAAATTGTAACTACAATTTAGCGCCTGTACTTTTATTGGTCAAGCTAAATTGTAGCTGCAATTTAACTGGCCAATCGGGTTCGTCGTTTTGTTTTCGCTGAAAATGGCCTGAATAATCTCTTCCTTTCAGATGTTTCACCCATTCCGCCGGTTGAGTCAGTCACGGCAACAAAATCTAACAACACAAATGGGAAAATAAAATCATCATTTTATTATAAATATAATTATTTTTATTTTGGTTATCATTGGGCATAAATTGAGTATTATTGGGCAACATTGGCATCTTGGATGTCTTTGTGTATCATTGGGGTAAAACACATGCCGTAAGAAATAGTGGGCCCCAGGTAGCGCCGATCTGCGTGAGCCTGTAGGTTCACAATAAACTGAGAAAAACGCATTCAGGCCCGCCCTAAACCACGCCCACAATATCTTTCTTGAAAATTACGTTGCACAATGTGAATGGAAAAGAGCCCCCGCACGCTCATATTGTTTCAACGTGAAAAGTAATAAATATTTATCTCATCATATTAAAAAAGTACGGAAGCCTATTGGCTTCACGTCGTTTTTAGTTATTAAATTGTAACTACAATTTAATAAATTGTAACTACAATTTAGCTAAATTGTACTTACAATTTAATAAATTGTACTTACAATTTAGCTAAATTATACTTACAATTTAATAAATTGTAACTACAATTTAATAAATTGTAGTTACAATTTAGCTAAATTGTAGTTACAATTTAATAAATTGTAGTTACAATTTAATAAATTGTAGTTACAATTTAATAAATTGTAGTTACAATTTAGCTAAATTGTACTTACAATTTAATAAATTGTAACTACAATTTAGCTAAATTGTAACTACAATTTAATAAATTGTAGTTGCAATTTAGCTAAATTGTACTTACAATTTAATAAATTGTAACTACAATTTAGCGCCTGTACTTTTATTGGTCAAGCTAAATTGTAGCTGCAATTTAACTGGCCAATCGGGTTCGTCGTTTTGTTTTCGCTGAAAATGGCCTGAATAATCTCTTTCTTTCAGATGTTTCACCCATTCCGCCGGTTGAGTCAGTCACGGCAACAAAATCTAACAGAAATGGGAAAATAAAATCATCATCATTTTATTATAAATATAATTATTTTTATTTTGGTTATCATTGGGCATAAATTGAGTATTATTGGGCAACATTGGCAACTTGGATGTCTTTGTGTATCATTGGGGTAAAACACATGCCGTAAGAAATAGAGGGCCCCAGGTAGCGCCGATCTGCGTGAGCCTGTAGGTTCAAGTATTGTACAAGATCAACCATGTTGTGGCCCCGCTGGAGAAAATTTGTTTAATCCAAAAGGAAAAGCAGCCATTTCCTGGCACTTGAACCTCTCAAAAATATCGTTTCACGCGATTCATGTTGCATATTTGAGAGAATGTTATCGTTTTGCACAATTGCGTGTGAAATGTGGGACCCCTTAAATTATTGAAGCCCTGGGCGTTTGTCAGTCTGGCCATTCCTGAACAATTGGTGGAAAGGTTTTGTGTACGACTTTTTGTGATAACATAGAACATATATAGGGAGACAGGCGTGCACAATGGGCGGGGAGATACAGTCATAATTGTACAAAATTGAAAATGGTTGCTTTTAAAACAAAAACTTCAAAAAGTTTTGCCTTCAAGAACATTAATAAAAAATTGCATAAATTGTTTGTTTATCCCCGTGTGCCGCGCCTGCTGACCAAATGCAGATATCTTAGTTTCGCCCGGCGATTTCATGATTTTACATCTTAGTCACATACATCCCCGATTTATGGATTCGGTTCGAGCTAAAGCACTCGGCGCCAAAATCTACTCCCATGATTTGAAATACCTTGGCTTTATTCTCTCAGCATGCAACCAGGACATTCATAAAACAACTACAAACCCCATAAGTGACGAGAAGGTTATTTTTGTTAGGCCTAATTAGTTATTTTGGATTCATGACACTTTCAACGACCAGTGTTGTGTTATGTCGGTGACAGGTTTACGGATGGAGGAAGCCAGAGTGCCCAGAAAGAACCACCTAGTAACGATGAACACCTACCAGCTACCCAACATCATAACTCCACCCTGCAGCATAGGCAGGGTTGGAGCGATTGACAACAGAAGTAAGTCGATAGCGGTCTATATACGTCCATACACAGAGTCATCGTGTCCAATGTGTGCACTGGGATGAAATGCCTTGTCCATTATACAATGAGGGTCGCTCTTATGGCTTAATGAGCTTGAGCTCAGAGCCTCGAGCACAAAAGTCAAGCCGTCTATCAGTGATTCACCACTACCCCTAAATTTATCATAACAGTATCCTCGTGGAATTAATTCGAATTGAGGATGATCTCCATGCTATCATATTTTACCAATTGAGAATGTTGGTTTTCCTTTACAAATGTTCAAGCATTTTGGAGCTGGGTGTGCCTTCAAAGACTGAAATTTTTCCGGGTCGGGAAAACATCCTCAAAACGCTTACCCTCTTTGGGACGCAATTTTGCCCACTACCGGTACAATAACACCTGAATCCTGCCGGTCTGAGTGTTATGATAGTGAGCCAATTTCAAGCTATCGCCCAAAAAATTCCACGCTTTCCGTGTTTCCTAGGCTACACATATTACATTCCATTTCTATCTGTGCGCACATTGCCAGTACGTGCAAATAGCACATGTAAAATGTGCCAGTATGTGCATGTTCGTGCTAGGGCACATTGTGCCTTTTCACATAAGCACATATGACAAAAAGTAATTCCATAGCCACAGGTGTTTTGCAAAAAAGGGGTGCCTGGGGATATGGTCCAGGTGATGAGAAACGGATACAGCTTTGTTGTAATAAGGGGAGATAACTCTTCGTACAGATCATGGGAAATCAAGCAATCTGATTGGTTAGTTATAATTTATATAAATGATCTAGATAAATGAAACAACAAGAGTACTTGGAATAGGGTCAGAACTAACAAGAATAGTCCAGAATAGCTAAAACTAGTAATAACAAACAAAGGTGTTCCAACTAATAGGATCTTCTACGCTACTGGAGTATACTCTATAACAATGGAACATAGTCAGATAGTCGAAAACTATTGTATATGTAGATAGAAGCAAAGAATTCTGAAAGAATTCGAAATAGTAAAACTTGTCGGGTTTATTTGGGTAATTAAACGAGGATTCTGGGGAAAATTTTAAGTCAGAAAATTACTCTTCACAAAGGAACACACCCCGGGGCCCCCTCGGTACTATAGCACTACGTGCTACACCGATAAAATAGGGAATCCATATAAAATAAAGTCGTTTCCGGAGATTTACGCCCATTCTCGGGCTCATTTCGGTAATTATACAAGGAAGTCGTTCCAAAAAATACTCCCAGTCAATCGAACATACCTGTTACAAACCTCTTAGCCCTATAAGAAGCCTTTGGGTCACATAGCAACCACGTGCCACCATAGAAACAAAGATGGCGTCCCCTTCATACAAAATGGACGACGGAAACACGTATCACCCTAACAACACGAGCTGCGCATGCGCACTCACATCACCCATCACCATGACAATTACGTCACAACATGGCCGCCCACATGGGTTACCATGACAACCACGTGATACCCATAATACATTGCGGTATGACGTCACTTCCTAGGTCCACCAGCCTAGGTCCATAAGAACAGGCACGTCTAGACCCTCGCCTACTACTAACATTCTCTCAAATATGCAACATGAATCGCGTGAGATGTTTTTGAGAGGTTCAAGTGCCAGGAAATGGCTTTTTTCCTTTTGGATTGAACAAATTTTCTTCCGCGGGGCCACAACATGGTTGATCTTGTACATTACTTGAACCTACAGGACCACGCAGATCGGCGCTACCTAGGGCCCTCTATTTCTTACGGCATGTGTTTTACCGCAATGATACACAATGACACCCAAGTTGCCAATGTTACCCAGTAATACTCAATTTATTCCCAATGATAACCAAAATAAAAATAATTATATTTATAATAAAATGATGATGATTTTATTTTCCCATTTCTGTTGTTAGATCTTGTTGCCGTGACTGACTCAATCGGCAGAATGTGTGAAACATCTCAAAGAAAGAGATTATTCAGACCATTTTCAGCGAAAACAAAACAACGAACCCGATTGGCTAGTTAAATTGCAGCTTCAATTTAGCTTGACCAATAAAAGTACAGGCGCTAAATTGTAGTTACAATTTATTAAATTGTAAGTACAATTTAGCTAAATTGTAACTACAATTTATTAAATTATAACTACAATTTAGCTAAATTGTAACTACAATTTATTAAATTGTAACTACAATTTAGCTAAATTGTAGTTACAATTTATTAAATTGTAAGTACAATTTAGCTAAATTGTAACTACAATTTATTAAATTGTAAGTACAATTTAGCTAAATTGTAGTTACAATTTATTAAATTGTAGTTACAATTTAATAACTCATAGGCTTCCGTAAAAAAGACTTTCAAAATAAAATTTAATAAACAATGAAACCCTTATCATGCTTTTTATTCCATGTTCAGTTTGTTTGTATGCAAAAGATGATCGTCAGCGTTCATCGTTTTACCCAAATCAAACGTAAACAATGGCCGATCATAATAATCCACAAACGAAACTCACGCCAACAAAAGTTTCCAATTTACAAATAGCCTGAATAAACTCTTTCTTGGACAAAGTTCAACCAACTTCATGCCATCTGGGTTTATATCGAACTCCACATTTACAAACTATGTTGTTAGTTTCTTAGTAAATGGTCAAAATCAGAATTAAATTTATCCCAGTGTTTTTTGAATGACAGCACTCTCCCGTCAAGTCGTCCCCTGAGTTCCAATGTGTTCTATGTGCCTACTGGCACATAGAACACATTGGAACTCAGGCGACGAAGTGGAAAAGAGACTGAAGTTTTGTATGGGCGTGGCCTATGCCGTTCCTTTTAATTTACGCAATTCATTGGTCAGTAAAATTTTACTGACACAAGAACATGTTTCAGTGAAATGTATCGTTATTTCAAACAGCATTTTTGAAAACTATGCCTTTTTATTGAGTTATCACTTGGAAGCATGATGCAACCTGGTTTTTATTTTAACTCCGCAAAGAAGAGAGTGTTTAAATTTATTGCCCCTCAAGTTTAATTATAAGGAATGATCTTTAGTTTCTGTCTATTTCTTGAGTTATGCACCCCCAAAAACAAAGGCCAAACATAGTGTAAATGGGCTACGTCCATTTATACACAGTTTGGCCTTTATATTTTGGGGTTCGTAACTCAAGAAATAGACAGAAACGAACGACCATTCCTTTTCTGAATACATTTATACAAGTAGATTGGGGAGGGGCATGTTTGTGCAGCTGCTCTCATTGAAGAATGTGTTAACATTTTAATTATTTTAAATGGAATAAGATAATTTATCTATTTACAAACAATTTGCAAATATAAATATATACAGTGGGGCCCACTTAATTGGACATCTCTTAATTGTATATCCCTGTTAATTGAATAAAACTTCCAAAAATAAAACCATTTCTCATGCCTTCAGTACAAATTTGGCCTGTTAATTGCATATGGGTTGTTAAGTATTCTCCTTTTAATTGAATAAAAATGTCACGAAATGTTGAGAAATTACCCTGACACTCACCAAATTTCTCTTTTTTGGCCATGACAGTACATCTAATACACACATTTAATCTTTTATATCTTGTTTGACAGAGCTCTATGAGCTCTGCCAAACAAGATATAATAGAATAATTTTTCAATTTATCTCTAGAATAAATAACCTGGTTTTTATTTTAACTCCGCAAAGTAGAGAGTGTTTAAATTTATTGCCCTTCAAGTTTAATTATAAGGAATGATCATTTGTTTCTGTCTATTTCTTGTCTCTTACATAAGGAATGCTCCTTTGTTTCTGTCTATTTCTTGTCTCTAACATAAGGATTGATCCTTTGGTTCTGTCTATTTCTTGTCTCTAACATAAGGAATGATCCTTTGTTTCTGTCTATTTCTTGTCTCTTACATAAGGAATGATCATTTGTTTCTGTCTATTTCTTGTCTCTTACATAAGGAATGATCCTTTGTTTCTGTCTATTTCTTGTCTTTTAAATAAGGAATGATCCTTTGTTTCTGTCTATTTCTTGCCTCTTACATAAGGAATGATCCTTTGTTTCTGTCTATTTCTTGTCTCTTACATAAGGAATGATCCTTTGTTTCTGTCTATTTCTTGTCTCTTACATAAGGAATGATCCTTTGTTTCTGTCTATTTCTTTTCTCTTACATAAGGAATGATCCTTTGTTTCTGTCTATTTCTTGTCTCTTACATAAGAAATGATAGTTTGTTTCTGTCTATTTCTTGTCTCTTACTTAAGGAATGATCCTTTGTTTCTATCTATGTCTTGAGTTATGAACCCCAAAAAACAAAGGCTAAACATTGTGTAAATGGGCTATAGATTATGCACAAGCCCACAAATACTTATTGTTTTGGTTTATGTCATGACAGGCGAATGTTCTGTTACCTTGAAGTTATGATCTTGGGTCAAGGTTATGACACACTCTTGAGTTATGAGCAAGCAATGTGTGAAGAATGAACAAAATAAGTCCGTAGTGTCATTTTAGGGACCAAACAAAGATAAAAACAGACGTCCGCTATGTGACCTTGACCTTGAAGTTCTGGGTCAAGATTATGACAAGGTTATGACATATCCATGTCATAACCTGGGGTCAAGGTTATGATACATCCATGTCATGAGCTAGGGTAACGACCTTGGGTCAAGCTCACGATACAACCTTGAATAACGAGCAAGCACAGTGTGAACAAGACCCTAAACTGAGTCATTTTTACGTTAAAACACACGAAGGGTTTTATGACCTTGACCTTGGAGTTCTGACCTTGGGTCAAGGTCATGATACGCACTTAGGACATGAGCGATCAATGAGTGAAGTAAAAACAAGATGGGCCCATTGAATCTATTTATGGACCAGACATACCGAAACTGGACAAACGCACTTTGACTTCAGAGTTATTAACTTGAATCATGTTCAGGACACACCTTCTGTAAATACTAATTATTATGTAAAGCATAAATAAAATCTGTTCATTGAAATAATTTTTATGGACTAAAACATGTTTAAACACACAAACGGTCTGTTCTCTTTACATTCGGGGTATGCTCTTAGGTCAAGGTCATAACACACCCTCAGATCATAAACAACCATACTGTGAAGTTTGAGAAAAGATCGATCTATTTAATATTTTTATGTACTGGACAAAGTCAGAATAGAAGAACGAAAGAATGGCCAGTCCGACGACCGGACAAAGCGGCCACTATATTCTCCCCAAAGATTTTTTGGGTGGTGCGCATAAAACTGCGCTTCGGAAATGAGATGTACTTATTTATTTATTTATTTATTTATTTATTTATTTATTTATTTATTAGTGTTTAAGGTCACATATTTCTACACAATGGCTAATCATGACCGCGACAGTTTTACGGGTGGAGGAAGGCAGAGTATCCGGCGAGCAACTGTCAGCTCCCCAACATACTAACTCCACACAAGCAGGGTTAGCAATGGTTGAAGACATGCGCACCATCGGCGTGCAGTACGCCTTTGTACACAACGTCGCCGTGCCCCCACGTAGGCAATGGGAGTGAAGTGTATTAATCGGTTTGAGAAGAATACTAATTTTATAAGCTCGCCTCTTTCCCATTCGTTTGACGCAGGTTTGCATTTTGTAACGGGCGTTTTGCCCCTTGAAAACGCTTTTAATTATATTTGTGAACTATCCTAAAATATTTTTTAAAAAATCATATCATGCAACCCCCTACTGGAACGAGCTCGACGAGCTCGTTCCAATAGGGGGTGGCATGATATGATTTTTAAAAAGGAGTTTTTTCAACAGCTCAATTTTTAAATTACGTTGGAAGATACTGCAGATTCGCCAGTTAAACAGTTAATCAGTACAAAATGCGATAATATTTACGCTTCCCTTTTTGTTATTGTAAAGAACATTATTTTATGCAAAAGCGTAAAATGACGTCTGTATTATACTCAAAATATACGTGTGGAAAGCTTAACTGCTTTCTTTCATATGTAAAATATTTTAAGTATATTTTGAAAATAAGATTCGTTGATTTTTTTTCAAAACAGCATATGACAAATGATGAAAAGCAGATAGCATCTTATTATCATTCAGATACTTTTTCAAGCTATTAGCGCCAAAGTATTTGCGTGGGATATCTGCCAAAATTAATTAATGATCAGTATTTTCAAATTTGTGGCCACCACGACGTTAATTAACAATAAACTCGAGTAAAAATGATTTATCGCTGGGAAGATAACTTCCGCTCTTCTCTCATAAACACCGAGATTGCACAACAAGATTACGAAACTCAGCGAACAGAAAAATTGATCAATAAACTTTAAGCTTTGTTGTTAATTGACAAAGAAAAAGATAGAACGTTATTGAATTTGTTAGAGTGTTCTAGGGAGATGAGAAAGAGGTTTACAAAAGAAACACCCTGGGAGTAGAGTTTCCACTTTGATGAAAACACACGCAAAGTTCACACTATTGTCCGGACATCCGTGTTCGAACCTGGGGTTCAATAGCCGGAGCTTTGTTTGTGCGTTGCTTGGCCAGCTTTTACCCACAGATCAGAGGAAAAACGGTCTGGTTATCTTCCATGAAAACGTCGTTGTTGGGATTGAAAATTAGCATTACGGAGATGGGAAAGTTTTACAATACAATTCCTAAGATTAAATAAAATGTTCAAAACTTACATTATGGAAGCGCATGACATCTGAAAGTTCAAAATATTTTCTTTATAGTGATTATTGAATGGTGCCAGTTTGCCATCTCTGTTTTGTTCCTTCTTCACTGACAAAATGTATTGGTTTCTCCAGTGCAATCATGCTAGAAATGTATATAAACAGTGTTTCCTTCGACTTTTGGTCATCTATGTACGCTTTTTAGTTTGACAGATCGTCCCCTGAGTTCCAATGTGTTCTATGTGCCAGTAGGCAAATAGAACCCATTGGAACTCAGTGGACGATATGTCTGGGAAGCGCATACAAAAAATATGATATTGTGTCTACTGTCTGGTGGAAATTATCTATCAGGCCCAAGCCTTGACTTTTGTTCCTTGTATGTCCAAAATTCTGTATAATCTGATTACTTTTCTCACACCTTGGCCGATTATCTGTGAAGCAATCAGCTGATGGGTTCTGATAGTCGATAAGGGGAGATAACCGTCCACTTGAACCAGTCACTTGAAGAGGGGAGCTGGGTATGTGTATTTTTTCCACAGAACCTGATAGCTGATAATTTGGGGACTTGTATCTCCGCGATTAATTGCATGATAATTTATTAACTCTATAATAAAATTTCAGGAATTATTGAGAATTCTGGGAAATATCTTTTACAAAACTATTTTGACTTTTAAAGACTGAAGTGGTTGAATGGGTTTGACTTTTTTATTTTATTGACTCACGTGTGGACTTTTTAATGATTTAATTTTGGAAATTCGTCCATAAACAGTAAGTGTCATCAGAATTATCTCACCTTTGCAACTTGACTTAAGAAGTAATTCACAAACATTCTGGCAACAAAACAGAAAGTATTGAAAATCATTGTATATTGCTGACGTTTATTGGTGTTTAAGATTTCTCTCAAATCAAAACGCATGGATATTTTCATAGGCACATTGGAATTCATAACCGGAAAGAGAAAAAAAAAGAAGTCGCAATGAATTTCCCTAAAAATAGACGAAAGCTTCTGGAATCTTTTTCAGAAACATACCCTCAACACATTTTTTCCTCCTCCTCATTTTCTCCCTTTACCTCACTATGTGAGTACATCGGAAGCAAAATAAAACATTGGAAATTATGTTACACTATAAAATTTGGTTCAGTCATTTTCCATTTGGTCATTCTTTGTAAACAATGTATATGTTTGTGAATATAGACTTTAGCCCTTTACCCAACACAGACGATATCAAAATTTATTATTTTAAATATCATTTTTTTAAATTTTTCAAAAAATTTCAACAAAACCATATCATGTGACCCCTCGTTGGAACGAGCTCGATGAGCTCGTTCCAACGAGGGGTCACATGATATGGTTTTGTTGAAATTTTTTGAAAAAAAATATTTTTTCAACTGCTGAATTTGCATATTACGCGGGCGGATGCGGGCGATTCGTTGGGTAAAGGGTTAAGAAAGGCCAAATTTAATATTAACCCTTTGAAACTGAAAGGACGCTTTTCCGGGCCAGGATCGTGGTGATACGACCTGCATTCATAAAGAAGATAGTTGCTCAATGAGTTTTGTGGTGACCAATCAAGATTTTCAACTTGCAGCCCCAAGACTGCACGTTGAAAACCTGGATTTGTCTTTCCACAAGTAACAAATCTTGACTCTGATAGTTGATGGCTCTCAACTAGCAGCACACTTAACTGGTAGAGTGCTAAATTATTTTTGGCCATCACAACTTCAACACGGGTCTTTGCTTTGTTACAATTTATGGGAGAGTGCCTATGGGCACTCTCCCATAAATTGTAACAAGGCAAACCCTCACAGACTAAATAATGTCACTTCAAAGATAATACAAAGCACATCCACTGAATGTGAGCGTTCAAGCTGTGGTACCGGCACTTCAGAATAAAGCCCAAATATGGGCTTCCAGCACTCTACCAGTTAATAATTATGTTTAACTCTTAACCCACCGATTGTTTTCGAAACATTTTGATCAAATCTATGATTCATGAAAAATGAATGTAAATCAAACGTTTGAAATCATTCATCAAAAAGTCAATTCAATTTAAAGGGAGTTAATACGGTTAAATGTGTCCAGAATACATTTATTTTAGTGGCAGGCTATTCCCCGTCCTGGCAGGGGGGGGGGGGGGGGGGGCACCAAAAATTTGCAAGACGTGACGTGGGGGTGAGTGGGTCTCTTGAGTGCGCCAAAAATGAGCATTTCCAACTTGTGCAATTTTTTGAATTTTTTAAAAATATATCAATATATCAGCTAATATAATACCATCATTTGTGTTTCAAACCTTAAAGATGATGTTGTACATCACACTCTTAACATAAATACAAACTCATGAGGCTTTATATGTGAGAATATTGGGCTTAATCTGGGAAAATGTCACGCGTTAGTAGGGGGTGGGTGTCTTGTTTGAAATGTAGAAAATGTGCAGACAATAGTTTGGGAAAATTCTCTCTGATGCACTAAATTCAACCCAAGTTATTTATTTATTAATTGATTTATTTATTTATTTATTGGTATTTAACAACATTTTAACAACCAGGGTCATATCGTGTCGGTGACAGGTTTATGGGTGGAGGAAGCCAGAGTACCCGGAGAGAACCACCGAGCAACGACGAGCAGCTGTCGGCTCTTCAACATCATAACCCACGACTGTACTTCACACTGCACAGCGGTACTGCGTACTACACAGCACAGACAGGGTTAGATTGGCTGAAGACATATGCACCTCGGCGTGCAGTACGTCTCAGCACACAGCGTCATCGTGCCCCCACGTGGGCATTTGGGGTAAGTTTATTTTGGATTTTAATGAGAGAGTGGGGGTGGGTGTCTGAGAACGGTAGTAGAAAATATGCACGTAGTGGGTGGGTGTAAAAAGGAGCCGAATAAAAATAGGACGTCAAGTCTTGCAAATTTTTAGTGCCCCCCCCCCCCTCCCCTGGTCCTGGGGAGGAAAATCCGCTATCACCACGCAAGAAGTTAATTCGATGAATGAATTACATTTTAATACAGTGAAGTGTGAAATTTTATGAATCGATTCTATTCAAAACTGTCTCTATGATTCGAGTCGATTCGATTCGCGTAGATTCAACTTTTCAGTGGGGAGTTGTCGTACTTGCTTCATCTCCTGTCCACAATCGTACCTCGTCTCATATTTTTTTTAATCAGCATGCATTTGGACATATGTTTTTCCCAAAAATACATACACCCCTGGAAGAATCAAGCTCTTTTGGGTTTGTTGGATACCCCATGGGAACCCCGGGATGTGAAGCAGTGCTTGATAACTGTGGTAAACAAGCTCTGTTTTACTGGTAAAATAGGACCCGGTCACCAATGCTTGGGGTGGAAGTCCTCCAAAATAGGTAACATTGGTTTAAACAATTGTCTAAACTTGACTTTATCTCCGCGTTGCGGTCACGACTAACCATTGTGCAGAAATATGTGACATTAAACCTCAATTACAATTTGACTTTATGGATATTGACATGTGTGATGTAATGAATTATCCAAGAAAAATATTGTAAGTAGTCACAAATAGCATTTGTGCAGCATGAAAAATTATATTAAATTACTATTTGCTTTGATAGAATGTTAACCCTCTACCCAACGTAACGCCAAAACCGGCCAGTGCTATTCTCAAAAATCGCCATTTAATTTTCATTATTTTTTTCTTTTTTTGTCTCAAAAACATAAGTTATGACCCCTCTTTGGAACGAGCTCGTCGAGCTCGTTCCAAAGAGGGGTCATAACCTTTGTTTTTGAGACAAAAAATTTGTTATTCACGAATTTTCTTTGCAAGTGTCGTCTGCTTTTCATATTAGCTAAAGGGTTAATATCGTGTGACGCCTAGCATTCTGTGAAGACGATTGTGAAAATTTGATATACTTTGTGTACAAAAGTCCCCGTATGATGGCACCAAAAAAAAATAAGAATGCACAACAGACGCATCCCAAACAATGTGTCCGTATCATTTCGTGTGGCGGCAAGGTAAACATTTGGTCTCTCAATCTCTTTTTGGGAATCTATGCACAGTCCTGTTTTCGATATACAGTTGTCCGCTAACAATAATAACATAATAACTCTTTGTCCCTCGATGACTTATCGCGGTTCTCGAGCGAGAAGGTCTTGGTTACCCATGTGCTCCCAACTGCCTCCCCATTCCCACGCTTCTTCTCTTCTCCCAATACTCGGAGACGAACTGCTTGGTGACATCCCTTGCCCCAATCTCTCTGATTAACATATTAAACCTCTCCTTTGAGTCACTCACTAACCACATGTCCTTCATTCTCCTATCCCACTTCCCAATTATACTCCCAGTGAATCTTATTCTGTTAGACTGGTATTTAGGACATTCTAATAGAAAGTGTTCCAGGGTTTCCACCACGCCCAAATTACACATCTGGAACTCCTTTTCACTGTTTTCCCAATTTTCCTCCCAAGCTCCAAGGATCGCAACCGCTACTTGAACAACAGTGCCCCCCCCCCCCCACCCCCACCCCCAATGTGTCATTAAGATACTCTTAAAAACATGGGCTCTCTTTATCATGCAGGCCACCCAAAGACCTCTTTGCTTTGACCCCATCTCGTCATTTAAGGTTACCATCCTCCATGACTCTTTTCTGACGATATTTTACTCTGGGTTAAGTCCAAGATCCCCATTTAGTAGTTCGCTATTGAACGTAATCTCAATCTGCACTCGAAAGATTCCGAGTCGAACGTGGAGATTCGTTGAAGTTAGAGAAGAGATAGTTCAGCTGCCCGAACGTCGCGGCTTCCCCAGTGGGGAAGCCGCGACGTTCGGATAGCTGCACTAATAATAATAATAATAATAATAATAATAATAATAATAATAATAATAATAACACTTTGGCTGGCCGCTGATTTGTCGCGGTTCTCGGGTGAGAAGGCATTGGTTACCCTTATGTTCCCATCTGCCTCCCTATTCCCACGTTTTTTCTCTCCTCCCAACACTCGGAGACGAACTGCTTGATGACTTCCTTTGCCCCATTTTCCTATCTCTCCGATTAGCATATTAACCCTCTCCTTAGAGTCACTCACTATCCACGTCCTTCATTTTCCCATCCCACTTCCCAGTTATACTCCCAGTGAATCTTATTCTTTTAGACTGGTATTTTGGGCATTCTAGAAAGAAGTGTTCCAGGGTCTTCACCACGCCCAAATTACACATCTGGCACTCCTTTTCACTGTTTTTCCCAATGTTTCCCCTCAGCTTCAGGGACCGCGACCTCAGCTTGAACAACAGTGACCTCCCCTCCCCCAAAGGTGCCTTTCAAGGTACTCTTCAAAACCTGGGTTCTCTTTATCATGCAACCACCCAAATACCTCTTTGACTTGACACCCTCTCGCCAATTAAGGTTACCATCCTCCATGACTCTTTTCTGACGATATTTTACCCTGGGTTAAGTAGTTGGTTATTGAATATAATCTCAACCTGCACTCAAACCTTGAACTCCTTCTATATATGAAAATCTTGAATAGGAAGCAATAATGAGGTACAATTAAAAGGATTCCTATAGATTATGAACAATGGACTCCCAGCATTATAATTTGTAGCAAAACAACCCTACACTTATTGATATTCACAACAGTTTCTTATAACCTGACAAGTTGTTTTATGTTCAACAGCTTCTGAGTATTGTCCCTGTCAATATGTCTGTCTGGGTTTATTTTCCATCATAATGGGGCGATAATTTTTATTTATTTATTTTTTTTTTTTATAAAGTGTAAAATATTCAGCAGAGACCTCATATACAGTACGTGGTGGGTGTATTATCACTAAATCACCCGCAGAGTGGAGATTCCACACAAGCAAAAGTTGCAAATTTGTTGCAAAGCATAACCAGCACAAGCAATGTTTCAGCCAATGGACCCGGAGGTCCATTGGCTGAAACGTTGCTTGTGTTTTTTTTTTTGTCGATATGCACACAATTTGAAAGTTATAGCTTGTGTGATAACTCCACTCCGCGGGTGATTTAGCTACAATCCACTCTCCACGTGGGGGCGCGGTGGCGTCGCGGTAACCGGTTCTCGTCAGATCACCGAAGTTAAGCAACGTCGAGTGCGGTTAGTAGTTGGATGGGTGACCATTTCAGCGACTGATTCGCGCTTCCACGTTGTGTCCATGGGCAAGGCACTTAACCCCGATTGCCTAGATGGGGGCACGATGACGCTGTGTACTAAGGCGTACTGCACGTCGATGGTGCGCATGTCTTCAACCAATCTAACCCTGCCTTGCCGCAGTGCAGAGTTCAGAGTTACGATGTTGGAGAGCTGACACCTGCTCGTCGTTGCTCGGTGGTTCTCTCCGGGTACTCCGGCTTCCTGCACCCGTAAAACTGTCACCGACATGATATGACCCTGGCTGTTAATGTGTCGTTAAACCCTAATAAAAAAAACTCTCCACGTACTCTAAACACAGGTTAAAAAAATACAATTATCGTATTGAAGTAGACAAATTCTTATGGACAAATTGCAGGATTCTTAGAACCTCATTATTAATTATTGTATTAACTTTCCTCTTTGGGCAATATAAAAAAACAACAATGTCTCTATTATGCAGAGAAACCTCTCGTCGTCAGTTTTGCACTATACAAGTTCAAAGTACTCAAACAAATGTTACTTTAGAAATCAATTTGGAGTTGTAAAGGTGACTGATTGATTAATAATCAAAATTTTATAAGAACACTGTTAAACTAACTTGATGTGCCAATTAACACATGCACAGTTTGTACAACACTATTGTTTATGTGTTATTTTAATGTTTTTTTTTTTATTTGTCATGATATACTAGGGGCAGATGTCCTTAGTATAAAAACCATCGAGGGGGTGGGGCAGATGTCTTACCATATTGCGTGCAAAAACCATTGCCCTAACCTGCCCAGACTGTAAGGTTAAGCATCCGAGTTGCCATATCTTCTACAAATTAGGGAATTGCGAAACATGTTTTGTCTTTGTTTTTCACTCCGTAGTATTTTTTTCCGTGAATACTGGGCAGCACTTTTTTTCATACCTCGGGGAATAGTTGACATATAGGTCCCTTGGGCCGGGTGCATCTGATTGTAAATCTTACATTTGTTATGCTGGATTGTATTGCACATGTCACGTTAATAAGAATTACAGACATATTTGGGGTGTCCGCACTTCAAAATCGACAAACCCGATGACGCATCCTCCCCTCATGTAGTATGCTCCATCATAGCGAGGACATTCTACAACATCCTCAAGAACCGCCTAGACGTTAATCACCCTGACATCTGGAGCCAATTCTATAAAACTTTCACTATTATATTTTCTAGAATTGTATTTTCTACCTATTCATATATCAGACTAAAATGAACCATTAACATATTCAAAGATATGGCAATTTGCCAATAGGCAAATTGCCACATCTTTGAATATGTTAATGGTTCATTTCAATCCATTTAAAGTCATACCTAGAAAATACAATTCTAGAAAATACAGTTGTAAAAGTTCTATAGCATAGGCTGCAGTAAAGATGTAAGTAAAACAGCATCTAACCTATTTAAAACTAAAATATCTCAGTCACTAACAGAAGCTGCTATCAACAATGTTTAATTAACTAACTGTAATTGATTAACTCCGATAAAAGCCCCAAGCAAAATAGTCTACAGGAATGCAAGGAGTATTATTTATTTATTTATTGCGGTTTAACGTCACATACTTATGCTCAATGGCCAATCGTGACCGTGACAGTTTTACGGGTGAAGGAAGACGGAGTACCCGGAGAGAAGCACCGAGCTTCGACGAGCAACTGTTAGCTCCTCAACATTCTAACTCTGTTCAAGATCCGCTCAAGCAGGGTTACAGCGGTTGAAGACATGTGCACCATCGATGTGCAGTACACCTTAGTACACGGGGTCATCGTGCCCACATCTAGGCAATCGGGATAAAGTGCCTTGCCCAATGACACAACGCGGGTCGTCGCGGACAGGGATCGAACTCGGGACCTCTCGCGTAGAAGTCCAACAGTCTACCACTGAGCCACCACGCTCCCACAAGGAGTATTATAGGTAAAACGAATCCCAAATAGTCCACTATTTCGAAAACTGGACATCATCGCCATTAGTGAAACCTGGTTAAATGAATCTAAACCCTTCGCAATCAGCTGGTTTCGTTCTCTGAGGAGGAACCTTCCCTCATCCGAAATGGTGTGGCGTTGGCCTCCTTATTAAAGAGAATATTAAATTCAAGGCCATGCCCATAGACCACCTCGACGCCGATGTGATAGCAGCTGAAATTAGAGCAGACAAGAGTATTGCTGTAATTTCCTACCACAATAACCCTCGAAAAATAGTAACTGAAAAAGTATTTGAATTATTCAGGGAAAATACAAACAATATCTGCCTCGGAGACTTCAATGCCAATGCTGTGGAGCGGAACCTTAAAGGGCATTCTGACGTCAGTGTCAATTCTTGTACCAGGAAGTTCCTTATTTGTGTCTGAGTCAGAAATTAGTTATAAATTGAGTTATAAATTATTTTCATCATTTCTGGTTTGTGTGCAATTGTTACTGGTAGTTTACATTCATCAAGTGATATATCAGCACAACTGGAAGGAAATAAGTGGACATTTGGAGAAATTTATTGATGTAGCCTAATTTCGCATCTGTTTTGAATTTTCGTCAAGATTTCGAAACATTAAGGTAGAGCACTGCCTTTCCTAAACACCGAGCATTGTATTCATGGCAAATATATGCAGTTATGAAAAGCCTGGTTGTTATTGTAGACCAGAGATTTGCAGTCATGGTGTCTGTTTTTTTCATTTTGGTCGTTGGTGTCAGGTCTGTGTGTCATCCGTCCGTTAAGCTGTTTACGCTTTCATATCTAGAGAGCAACACCCCCAACCCAAAGCAATGGTTAATACTGCTTATTGTTTTACATTTTGATTGTATTTAACCGTGCTATTGACAGGACCTGGGTAGTCAATGTGGCTGGTGGTAATAACAAAAATGCTCTCTGAAGTGTCTCCGAGAAATGTGAGGGTTGATGTAGTGTGGTTGTGAAAAGCAGGCAAAAACTGGCCGCAAAAGCTATTCGGAAGTCAGAAGGGCCATGCTGTATCTTTTTACTGGTTGAAAATAGAAACTTGTGATTTTTGTTCATTCAACTCAGGATAGACTCCAGATTCTTTTGCCTGAGTGAAATGCAAGGGGAAATCACTCTTGTTTTCTCTAAGTTCCACTTTACAGTTTCGCACTATTGCACAGGGTGAAATTCTAAACATAGGGTATATGTTGAAACTAAGGCCATATAAAATAGAGATATATTTTTAGTATCAGATATATGATTACATTAGGCGTTTTGTTGGACAAAAGAATTTGAAGTTTTGGTCACAAAGTTGGAGTCTAATACATAAGGGTAAATTACCAGATGAATTATGGGAAACAGTGGCTTCGAAAAATTGGCTCTTTCTTAAAATGTAATTTTTACACGGGTTTGTTACCAGACAGGTAACTAAAAAATGAAACGGAAACATATAATTTTTTTTTTTTTTGCATTTTAGAAACAGGGGATGCTCTGCCCCAGGGGTAGGTAGCTGGCGTCGGTGGGAAAATTCTGCTTTTGAGGCTGTTGGGTGGCTGAAAATGACTGGTTTCGGCATTTTTTCATGCAATTTTTCAGGTTGAAGTCTTGCCTTTGGCAATAAGTTATTCCACCCACATTCAGATTGTTTATTTATACTTAATCAGATAGTGTTATATGTTTTTTGTGGATTTAGGAAATGTAATACATGTTACGGGTTAGATAACTAAGTTACAGAATATTTGCATTTAAAGAGAGTGTATGGCATGTCATTTTTGGAAATGCCTGGAAACTTTTCAGCGGAACCTTAGATAGAAACGAAGAGCGAAACAATGGAATTTCACCTTGAACGACATGCATTTGACTGTGACGCGTCAGAGCTGCACACAGTCATACGTCGTAACTGCGACAAATTATAGTTCCACAATTCGGCGTTATAAATACAATTTTATAAGTATTTATACATTTCTCATCATTGGGATTTTAGTGAATGTTTATAACAAATAAAATCAGGCATTGTGGCTTTGTTGATGTTCTGAAATAGTTCTATTTACCCGCGCATTAATTTGGCACATACCTTTTCGATGATAACGTATCAGAAAACTTTGTTTTGAAATTGACCAATCAAATCAACTGAAGGTGTTATGAAGGACTAATTAATATATATATTATATATGAACGTCCAAAAAGCAGTCTTCGTGGAAGCATTTGACCAGATCCACCTCTCCTTCTTCCTTTTTCTACCAGGCTCGGTCAAGTGCAAGAAACAACAGTGCACTCTCAGAAAGTTATCTTCAGTATGATGGAGTTAGGACCTTGCGAAACGTCGAGATTCGATTCGGTTTCGAATCTTAAGTTGGTGTTCGGTTCTGTTCGAAATCGGCTGCCCGATTCGGTTTCCTTCGAATCTTTTTACTGGAATTTCGCTTGGTATCAATCATCTTAGTTGTCTCACAAAACGTATTGCGCAGATAGAAATTGTACATAAATAAAGTTGAAAATAAAGACTGAGTGTAATTTCCGTTATATTAACATAACCAGCATCTGTACCCATGCCACCATCCATGCTACTTCCAGTTTCACAAGTCAATACCACTGCTGGAAGCAAATTTAAAGTTCCCTAGCAATATTGAAGATGAGCTCACGGTTGCTCGCGGCTAGCCCCGTAAAGTGCCCAGTACAGAATTCCGTTTCTGTTTTTGAACAAAAATCCTTACTGATAATATTCCAACTACATCACCAAGGCATGCCTTCGTCGAAGGCATGCCTTGGTGATGTAGTTGGTATATTTTATCAGCCGGGACTCCAAGACGCCTGTATTCGATTCGCTGTTCGATTCGATTTCGAATAATAGACTCGATTCGATTCGAGATTCGATTCGAAGCGAAAATATGTGATTCGCTGGATGGAGTGAACATGCATGGCCGTGGTCGTATTCAATTAATTATTTTTTCTAAGAGAGAAATTAGCCCTGATAACCAGTATAGAATATTACTGTACTTTATTGATCCTAGCCAGTCCTACACAATCTGACGAGTCGCGGGTATGAACAAATATGTGAGCGGAGAGGAAATTGCACACAAACAACTGCCGATCGGAAAATAAAATTCATATATAAAACGCAATGTTGGTTAGCATCCTTGGATTTTATTGATCTTGGTCCCAAGCCCTTTCTTCTCCATCCCGTGTGTGTGTACTGAATTATCTCACACAATTTATTTATTTATTTATTTATTTATTTATTCATTTTTTATTTATTTATTTATTTATTTATTTATTTATTTATTTATTCATTTTTTATTTATTTATTTATTTATTCATTTAATTATTCATTTTTTATTTATTTATTTATTCATTTTTTTATTTATTTATTTATTTAATTATTCATTTTTTATTTATTTATTTATTTATTTAATTATTCATTTTTTATTTATTTATTTATTTATTTATTTATTTATTTATTTATTTAATTATTCATTTTTTATTTATTTATTTACTTATTTAATTATTCATTTTTTATTTATCCATTTATTTATTACGAGTGCATACAGTAGTAATAATTTATTCAAGCAAAATAACACCCACAGAGAGGCAGATTGCATAAAGAGTTAACACTTTACCCAACGAATCGCCAGCATCCGCCCGCGTAATATGCAAATTCAGCAGTTGAAAAAATATTATTTTTCAAAAAATTTCAACAAAACCATATCACGTGACCCCTCGTTGGAACGAGCTCGTCGAGTTCGTTCCAACGAGGGGTCACATGATATGGTTTTGTTGAAATTTTTTGAAAAATTTGAAAAAATGAAATTTAAAATAATAAATTTTGATATCGTCTGCGTTGGGTCAAAGGGTTAACAGAGATATGATATGATTATAATAAACAAATAATAAACGAAACAGCTATTTTTGTATAATAAATAAGGCTATTGTATCATACATATAAGTATATAAATTCAAAACCCAAGGTCAGTTTAATGATCTAATATTTTGCAATCATTGTTTCTCTTTTCCTGAAGAACAGCACGATTATGTTGCAGATGGTGTGACATAATGAGGGCGTATTAATAATAATTAATAATAATAATTTATTTATATAGCGCTTTTCCCAGCGAAACGCTGCTCAAAAGCGCTGCAAACATAGGTGACGGTAACAATGGTATAATCAGCGGCCGAAGGCTGCTTGAAAGAGATGGGTTTTCAGAGCTTTCTTGAAGTGATCTGCATTTAGGGTTTTTCTAAGGTTCTGAGGGAGGGCGTTCCAGGGTGAGGGAGCTGTGAAAGTGAACGATCTCTTCCCTGCCGTTGATCGAATTCGCGGTACGACAAGGAGACTCTCAGAAGCTGATCTGAGATTCCTCGTCGGTGTGTGTACTTTGATGACCTGCTTAAGGTAGATTGGTGCTTTGTCGCTATGTAAGATGTTGTGTGTCACCGCCAATACCTTATACTTAATGCGAGACTCAACTGGCAGCCAATGCAGAGATTTCAGGATTGGTGTAATGTGGTCATATTTTTTCGCACCGGTAATGATCTCAGCTGCTGTGTTTTGAATACGTTGAAGCAGGTACATTGATTTCAGAGGAAGGCCGAAATAGAGAGAGTTGCAATAGTCCAAACGGGACAGGACCAAAGACTGTATAACCGTTTTCAGAGTGTTTTGGTCAAGTAGCTTTCTGATTTTGTTGATGTTTCTTATTTGGAGGAAGCAGCTTTTGCTCACTTTTGTGATTTGGTTATGCAGATCAAAGCAATCATTAAAAGTGAAACCGAGGTTTTGGGCAGTTTTACTTGAGCTAACTGCGCTATCGCCTATTTTCAAGCAGTTAATTGGAACTTTGTCTAGCTGATGTTTGGCGCCTAACTGTACAATTTCTGTTTTATCATCATTTAATTTCAGAAAGTTTCAGAATAAATTCAAACCGATCTTGTTTGCTTCCTTTTGAGAAGTCTGCGTTGTTCCTGTTAATTATTGCAAACAACTGTCTCCTGGTGTTTGTATAGGCCGGGCAGTCCATGACAAATTTTCATATCTGACAATTTTCCTCATTTGTAGACATTTATGGGAAAGTTAGCTCCTTTTAATTGTTTGACGCTGTTACGGAATTTAATTTTTAGGGTATGGAAATTGCCATAAAAGCCAAGTTTCCCTTTACTATTTGTAATAATGAAAACCACAGACAGCTCTTAGCGCTGTCTGTTTTTTTTTCGTTTATTGAAAGTAACAAAATGTCATAGCGACTCTTAAGCGACTCTAACATCGCGTCCACTGTGTAAAACTCAAAATTTCTAAGGATTGTCCACACACACGCGCTACAGTATTCTGGGATCGGTTGGACTGAGGCTCGGCCCGGGTTGGCTGAGTTGAGTGAATTTGAGCCTGACCGGGCTCGTGTTCGCTTGAACCAGCTGATTTGGACTGCTTTGCGGCCTCTAATTGGATTTGATTTTTGACCCATGTATTTATATTTCCCAAAACGCGGAAAGTGGCGCGCTTCGTGGACAACCCATCTTCCTTCATTGCTTCAATGCGGGCTACTTGAACTAGCACAACTGTCATATATCTTTGTTGGTTTTGTATTGTTTTTTTTTTTTGTTTGCGCCATTAAAATCAAAAATAATTCTCTCTCTCTCTCTCTCTCTCTCTCTCTCTCTCTCTCTCTCTCTCTCTCTCTCTCTCTCTCTCTCTCAAACTTATACTGTAGATCCCACTTAATTAGATATCTCTTAATTGTATATCCCTGTTAATTGAATATAATTTCCCAACACAAAACCATTTACCATACCTCCAGTACAAATTTGACCTGTTAATTGAATATAGGTTACAGAGTAAACTCCTGTTAATTTGAATAAAAAAATCTTGTAACCTGTCGAGAAATTACCCTGACTCTTCCCAGTTTTCCTTTCTTTATAGACCTATTGGGCCTCAGTACATCCAATACAAGCATTTAATCTATTATACCTTGTTTGACAGAGCTCATAGAGCTCTGTCAAACAAGATATAATAGAATAAATGCTAAGTTTATCTCTAGAATATAGGAAAGTGACACAATCCCTGTTAACGGAATACTCCTGTTAATTGAATAATTTTCATTATTTAGTATTTATTTATTTATTTATTTATTGATGTTTAAGGTCACATATTTCTCCACAATGGCTAACCATGACCGTGATAGTTTTACGGGTGGAGGAAGCCGGAGTACCCGGAGAGAACCACCGAGCAACGGCGAGCAACTGTCACCTCCCCAACATACCAACTCCACACAAGCAGGGTTAGCATTGGCTGAAGACAGGTGTACCATCGACGTGCAGTACGCCTCAGTACACAGCGTCACCGTGCCCCCACGTGGGCAATGGGGGTGAAGTGTCTTGCCCAAGGACACAACGCGGTTGCCGCAGGTGGAATTCGAACCGAGGACCTCTCGGCTTGCAGCCTGCACCTCTACCAACTGTCCACCGCGCCCCCGAATAATTTTCTTTGGCAAAGTGTCTATTCAATTAGCAGGGTTCCACTGTATTTCCAATAGCTCATAGAACAAATACATAGTGACACAGCTCCTTGACAAACATAATGATCAATATACACTTGATATCTGTCATATCTGATCTAATCCGTTTGTTATATTATATATATGGAAACGACAACAATAAGCCTGTGGCTTACTGTCGAATCGAATCAATATGCAATTGTAAATTACTACCTGATACTATTGGAAATAAATATTGTTTAAACTAAAATGTCATATGGGTTTTGTGACTACTTACTTGCTTCTTAATCGGTCCTTCCCCTCTCGTTTAATAATTTCAAGGGAGATAACTTTATCGAAAGTCGACTTTCATGGCGATATATGCCAGACAGTGCCGGCGCCATGGGTGGTATGAGGGGGGGGGGGGGGGGGGGGGTACTTACCCCTCCACTTTTTTCGCCAAGCGCAGTAAAACAAATACTATCATTTTAATTTTTGTTTTGAAAGTTGTGGTGTAATGGTGGGTATGCTTAATTTCATATTCCCAAGTTCACTAAATCAGAGAGGTTTTAAGTTTTTAAATTATGTTTGTGTGCCCCCCCCCCCTACCCCCCCCCCCCCCCCCCACACACACACACACACATTAGCTGCAAACAACAAACAAGAATTGAGGGCACAAATTGCAACAAGGCGTGCCGCGTTCAAACGGTCTGAAACATACCGCTTAAGAGTATTCGAGGAATGCTAGAATCGAGAGCGTGCAAAACATCCGTTTGGATTGCAGCCTACTTTCATTTTCGATTTGAGTGTCGTTTGATGCTTTGTGCTCGCACTTTACAACAGCGTTCATCCGTTAAAATGTCACCATGTACGACGTTTTCTATAACTGAAAGACCTAACCAATAAGTTTCAATAGGATAAAACTGTTTTAATTTAATTGTCTGAGAATGCTCCAGAGAACACCATTTACAACGTAAGTTTTTAAAAAATTTCTGAACTTCGGGAGGGGTGTCCCCTCCCGAAGTTGAGAAATTTTTTAAAACTTACGCGCGGCGGGCAATACCCAACTGTACCCCCTCACTTCTGTAACTCTGGCGCCGCCACTGAAGCCAGAGACAGATAATGTTGAATTTGGAAATCTATGTTCCACGTTATAAATTTCTTGTTGTACAATCTCAAGTTAAGCGTAACTGGTTTCATGTATGAGAGTATGGCTGATAAGCCACGAAGGAAGTAGCTTTACAAAGTTTTCGTCCTGTCTGTGAACAATTCTACTATAAAATGTCCCTAATCGAAGCAGGAGTCACCTTTTCATGTTCTTATCTCCCACCTCAATTTGTCTGCTTCACTTCGAAGCATTTGCGGAAGAGTTTATTTGTAATTAATTAAAACAGCAGGTCGTGTCTATTTGGCGTTATAATCTCATAAAAAACACCAGGATTCATGCGTGAAGTTTACAGTTAGGTATATTGAGACATTAGGATCTCTTTAAATTAAACACTCTGAAGACGACGTGAGCTTCAGTTTCGAATCTCGTTAATCAAGCCATGCTATTGAGACTCGATCTAATGAAGTAATCACGCATAGCTTACTGCTTGTAAGGAGCTCAGTAAAAGATGGAATATTTTGTTATTACAAAAATGTCGAGATTCCACTATTTTTGAAAGTTTCTATCCACTCAGATTAACCCTTTACCCAACGAATCAGCCACATCTGCTCGCGCAATATGCAAATTCAGCAGTTGAAAAAATATTATTTTTCAAATAATTTCAACGAAACCATATCATGTGATTCCTCGTTGGAACGAGCTCATCGAGCTCGTTCCAACGAGGGGTCACATGATATGGTTTTGTTGAATTGTTTTTGAAAAATATAAAAAAAAATATTTAAAATAATAAATTTTGATATCGTCTACGTTGGGGAAAGGGTTAATATGTTATCGATCACCTTTCGTAAACTTTCAGCAATGGTATTTTGAATACCATTGCTATGAAATTTTTGCAGCTGTGTATTCCGGACAGGGACGTGGCTAGAGGTTTACGATTGGGGGTGTAGGGTAGTGAATTTCCAACTAGGGGAGGGAACGGGAGGGGGAAACCCCCCTCCAGGTCCCTCCCCGTAGTTGGAAATTCACTACCGAGAAAAATTTTGAAAATGATGCCATGAAAGGGGGCATAAAATTGATTCTAGTAACTGAACTGCCAACACATTAATTATAGAATTATCAGGTTATTATTATTTGGTATTCTTCTGGGAATTGAATATGTGCTAAACAAATGCCCAATCTTAGAACTTTGAATAGTTCACACTTTTCTAACATTAAATCAGATCTTATGCAGGAATGATCAATTTTCGATGTTTAATCATTTTGTAACCGTGAATAATGAAATTAACTCAGGATAACGATTTTACATGATGTGATTTTCTTGAAGTACATTTCAGGGAATTTTTTATTACGATAAGTAAACGTACTATAGAAATCTCGTACCGATTGACATGCATACTTATGAAGCTCGATATTGCGTACACTGTAGTTGTAAATAGTAAAAGTTAGAATTTTTGCCGATTTGAAATTTTTGGAATTTTGGGAAGTTAAGGAGACATCAGCATCGCTAAAGAAGCTCTAAAATCCAGATAGATGGAATTTCCAACTATGGGAAATTTTGGCCAGGATTGGGGGGCGGGGGGCGACACACACTCCCCACACACCCCTGTCGCCATGTCCCTGGTTCCGGAATTGTACCTCCTTCCGAACATTGATAACCGCAGTGTATCATTGTTTATCGCCAAACATTAACCCTTTGAATCCTGGTGGTATTTTCCATGTCAGTTCAATGGCAGCAATTGGAAGAGTCCATATTCATTATTTGGGGATAGAACCATCAATATTTTCAACGTGCAGCCTCGGGGCTGCACGTTGAAAATATTGATTGTTCTATTCCACACCTTCACTTTGCAGCCATCCCACTCAAAGAAATTATGACGTATTATGTTCCAGGGCCGAAAAAAATGGCCCCTCGGTTAAAAGGTTTTATAACCGCATTGTATTCTTTTGAAACGCAGATAATTCATCATGGCCTACAATTTTCGACATTAGAAGAGATTTACGGGAAAGTTAGCTCCCTTAATTTCCTAAAGCTATCGGTAAATTTAACACTAAGGATATTGGAATTTCGTTTGGAAATTGAAATTGCGAGATGTTAGGGAATTTGTATCATTATCATGGGCGCATCATTCCGTAAACTTAAGGCATTTTAGATTAGCAACAAAATATAGAAGCTGTTTTTTAACAATTTTTTTCCCCTAATTATTTTTTTCCCAATTAGTCTGAACTTTTCACTATTATACTCTATTAAATTTGATTTAAAACTAAGAAGACGGCGTTTTCACCATCTTTTGATGTTCTGCAATTTTTTTCTAATCATTATATCAACAGTATGCGCATCGTGACATATAATATAGATACTGTCCTTTCCATTAATATAAAAGTGTCTTGGAGGTGAGATTTGTAATTGTTTTTCCTGGGAAGAATAAAAACTTGCAAATTACTGTAGAAACACATTCGACCAACAAAGAGTCAACATTGATATATAGTATTTTAATGCTGGATTATCTGTGAACTAGGTGCTTCTTAGTAACTTTCCATAAAAAAACATGGGAGCGCGGTGGCTCAGTAGGTAGAGGTGCCGGCTGCAAGCCGAGAGGTCCTCGATTCGAATCCCACCTGCGGCAACCGCGTTGTGTCCTTGGGCAAGACACTTCATCTCCATTGCCCGCGTGGGGGCACGGTGACGCCGTGTACTAAGGCGTACTGCACGTCGATGGTACGCGTGTCTTCAACCAATCAAACCCTGCCTGTGCCGCAGTGCGGAGTTACGATGTTGGGGAGCTGGCAGCTGCTCGTCGTTGCTCGGTGGTTCTCTCCGGGTACTCCTGCTTCCTCCACCCGTAAAACTGTCACGGTCATGATTAGTCATTGTGCATAAATATGTGACCTTAAAACATCAATAAATAAATAAGTAAATAATTAAAAAAACATGTTTCCTACTATTACTTTAATTATTTATATATTGGTGTTTAAGGTCACATATTTCCACACAATGGCTAATCTGGACCACGACAGTTTTTCTGCTGGAGGAAGCCGGAGAACCCGGAGAGAACCACCGAGCAACGGCGAGCAGCTGTCAGCTCCCCGACATACTAACTTCACACAAACATTGTTAGGATCGGTTGAAGACAGGTGCAAACATGGTTGAAGACAAGTGCACCATCGACGTGTAGTACGCCTTAGTACACAACGCCACCGTTCCCCCAATAATAGGGGTGAAGTGTCTTGCCCAAGGACACAATGTGGTTGCCGTAGGTGGGATTCGAACCGAGGACCTCTCGTCTTGCAGCCTGCACCTCTACCAACTGAACCACCGCGCCCCCTACTGTTACTTTTAATAAATGAAAACAACAGACAGCTCCGAGAGCTGTCTGTTGTTTTCGTTTATTAAAAGTAAAAAACGGAAACTTGGTTTCATTTTCATTTATTTGTATTTTTTACCGATGTCATAGGTATTTTCTAGTTTGCTAATTCTTTTTCCTGGAAAGAATAAAAACTCGCAAATTACTGTAAAAACACATTTGATAAAAAAAACAAAGCGGACGGTCAGTGTTGCGAGGTGTGATGCTGATAAATATTCTCAATGACGCATTATTTATTTATTTATTGGTGTTTAAGGTGACATATAATATAGACACTGCCATTTCCATTGACATAAAATTCTAGGAGGTGAGACTGCTATTTTTCTTTGAAAGAATAAATAAACTGTAAGTTTGTATAAAAATATATTCGCTGTGCAGAGAGCCAAAGTGGACGTTCAGTGTTGGTAGACCAATACTGATAGATATTCTTAATGACTGATTATCTGTGAACTAGTTGTTTCTAATTAGCTTGCCGTAAAGCCAAGTTTCCTTTTATTAATTTTATTACATTCCTCAGTTCGTTTTGCATTGAATTTAATGTTGAGTAAAAAGTGGTAATGTCACGAGTGAATTATGTCACTTCAAAAGTAACTTTGGAACGACTGACGTATATAAGCCACGCCCCCACCGATTTGTTGATGTTTTGTTTTCCAGTTCCACATCAGTTAATTAAAATGAATTTTCCTTCTGAATATTTTTAAAAACCCTTTCTTTCCTCAATGAACAGGTTCGTTAGCACAGTTGACAAAATCTAAATAGAAATGTTTTATCTTAAGCGGCCCATCCACAGTCAATATAATTGTCAATATTATTGACTCAATATTATAATGTTTGCCCTCAACTGCACTATCATTTTGATCAATATTTCTTTCATTTCTGATTCGACAATCATAGGATTGATTGATCAGTCTTTGATTGATTTTGCCATGTTGATGGCTCTGTGTTTTTGACAAGAATGAAATATTGATCAATACAATTGATGTGACAAAAATGCACATCAATATTATTGACAATACGTCAATAAATATTTGAGCTCTCTGATATTCTTCAGTACATTGATCAAGTCTTCAATATCGCCCATTCATGATCAATAAGATTGTCAATATAAATTATTGACAATTATATTGACAATCATATTGAGTGTGGATGGCCCGCTTTATGGCTGAATGCCATTCCCCAAATGCGACTGGAACGCCACATAAAATAGTAAAATATCAAACGAAAGTCTCGAAAATAAAACTCGGCCATTTCCAATCGAAGATTTGACACAGAAAGTGATGAATTCATACGCGCTAATTTCTGAAGTATTTCAGAGTTGCATTTGCGAATATTTTGTGTTGAATTATTTTTAATGAAAGACATTTTGGTCTAAAATGTCATTTACTAAAGAGAGTGACCCATTCGTACGGCAAGTTACGGTATATAATTCGCCTCGAGACAGGACTATTTCGTATTTCCTTCCTGCTAATTTTAGAAATGTTTCCGTGTTTACACTAAATTGGATTATATCTGACAATAGTTTGGGTTGAATTATTATAGTAAAAGACCTCTTTATTCCAAATGTCATGTAATAAACAGAGTAATACGCCCTCGTGATTTACTCACGTCCCGTCTCTCGATGAATTATTTACCGTAACGCTCAAAACAAATTGATTACTCTCTATTTAATAAACGAAAACACCAGACAGCTCTGAGAGCTGCTCGTCTTTTCCGTTTATTAAAAGTGATAAAAGGAAACTTGGCTTTACTTTCAATTGATGCCGTATGTGTTTTCTCAACAATTGCCCGATTCTCAATTGGGCCTCCCCCCCCCCCTCTCTCTCTCTCTCTCTCTCTCTCTCTCTCTCTCTCTCTCTCTCTCTCTCTCTCTCTCTCTCTCTCTCTCTCTCTCTTTAAGGGAGATAACTTTATCAAAAGTCGATTTTCATGTCCGAGATGATTACGACTATTTAAAGTCACAGATAGAAAATATAGTTCCGAAAATATAATTGTAAAGGTTTTATAACATTGACCCAAGTCGGAAGCTAGGTGGGTGTCCGAAGAGGTCGCCCGAGTGTCAGCATTTTCTCTGAAAACCGCTAATTTGAAAAAAAGAGTTGACCATTTGACGAAACCACAATTTTCATTATGAAAAATACTCTCATGTTTCATACACTGGGCAACTTTCTCATAATGGATGACGACTGATATTATTATTATTATTTACTGGTGTTGAAGGCCACATATTTCTGCACGATGGCTAATCATGACCACGACAGTTTTACGGGTGGAGGAAACCGGAGTACCCGGAGAGAACCACCGAGCAACGGCGAGCAACTGTCAGCCCCCCAATATACCAACTCCACACAAGTAGGGTTAGCATTGGTTGAAGACAGGTGCACCATTGACGTGCAGTACACCTTAGTACACAGCGTCACCGTGCCCCCACGTGGACAATGGGGGTGAAGTGTCTTGCCCAGGGACACAACGCGGTCGCCGCAGGTGGGATTCGAACCGAGGACCTCTCCATTTCCAAGTGCTTTCAACCCTTTACCCAACGCAGACGATATCAAAATTTATTATTTTAAATACCATTTTTTCAAATTTTTTAAAAAAATCTCAACAAAACCATATCATGTGACACCTCGTTCGAACGAGCTCGACGAGCTCGTTCCAACGAGGGGTCACATGATATGGTTTTGTTGAAATGTTTTGAAAAATAATATTTTTTCAACTGCTGACGTTGCATATTACGGCCGATTAGTTGGGTAAAGGGTTGAACAAACATACGTATTCCTATGTTTCATGAACCATTTTTGTCCTATCCATGAACAACGATATCGTCCCTTGAAAGTATAAAGGTCCCAGCCATTAAAATATATACAGGATATCATTTGAAAAACTGTCAATGAGATCATTAGAACATCTTTTAAAATAATAACGCTTTAGTTTAACAACCTATACTTTTTGTAAAATTCCTGATGAATATTAGGCGCTAAGAATTCTGTTTCTCAGATTATTCCGCGCCAAAAGAGTTAATACCGAGACAAAACACGGCGAGCGTGGAGGGCAGGATGCTGGAATTGATGACCCGAGTTGCAGTTTTTCTTGTATATACTGCGCGTCCAATGCGCGCGTGAAAAATACAGAAAAAACTCCAACAAGGGTCTTTTATACCTCTCCTCCGTACCATACGGGAGCTGTGTTCTCTATTTGTATTAAATGCACGAGGCTGATATTTGTAAAGACAAATATCACCTGCGGCGGTCTGTTTACATTCTTACTAAACACCGTTTTGCGTCGGGGCATTTCATTCTTAACGTCACACAGTTGCGTAACAACCAATCAGATGCTTTCTTACATGACGTTCTTACATGTTTCGGCCGGATTCCACACTCGCTGTATCTAGCACATTTCTCGACATCTGTATTGAATCGGGTAACGATGAAAACACACGATAATCGCGGTATAATATCGACCTTTAGGATTTGGAGTGGGTTTCATACGTTTTTGAGAGGATGTGTACGCGTTGCAGAAAGTGTTTTATCATGCCTGCTGTTTAATTTGACCAATCAACGTGCTCTAATAGCATCGGTAGACTAAGCGATATTAGGTTATTCAATGTGACCGTGTATGAGGCCTTATTATGCCAGCTACTGAAATTCGCCAATCACAGCCCCCGAATAGTGGGAAGGTACTGAGCCGTATTGGGTCACCTGCAGCCCGAGGTGACCTAATACGAAACTCGTATTAGGTCAGTACCGCCATTTTGTTTCGACGTGGAAATTCCTCACCTCGCGGTGCTTTTATATCCATATTGAAGAAATTGCAGTACAACCAAACGTCCCTCCGTGACTATATGTCTCATTTTCTCTCGTTTTATAATAAATTTATTGTGAAATTTATTTTCTAAATGTAAATTTAATTATTTGAAGTGAGAAATACTACTGTATTCGATCTACCGATAACGGATAAGTCGGCCTGGCCCTAACTTGACATAGGGTCTAAGCTTATTGAGGCTAACACACAACAGTTTGGGTACGGTGTTCGCCTCGATATTTTAAAAGCTTTAGAAAAAAATATATAACCCATAAATGCGTTGTTAGAAAGTTGAAAAATATGTATAGTGTGAATAAATAAACTGAGAAAAAAAATGTCTTATCCCGGGAATAGATTAATTTCATTTTTTCTCGTTGAGCTCATTCTGTAGTCTCTGTTGTGGTAAATGGATAACGTCGCTTCGAAAATGGATTTAATTTCATTGAATAATTATAAGATTGCACAATGATGAAATTGTAGGAAAATGAATGAAAGTCAATGGAAAAAGATGCGAGATACATTTATTTTGTTCGAATTCTATAAAAATCGGACGTTTCGGACATTGTCTGCACACTCAAGACAAAGAGACAGTACGAAGAAAAGCATCTATCGCTGTTGTCTGTGTTGTCAAGGAAATTATACACAAACAGGGAGACAACTGTGCACGTTTGTTACAACTTACATAGCGCTTTGCCCCAGTTTTGAAAATGTGCCGGTGTTCAAATTTGATTGTTATTTTGCTTTCGCTGGCATAATAAATACGTTACAGGACGTTCAGGTGGCGGATGCGGTATCATATGAGGCTCGGCAAAAACAATATTGGACTCGGCGTACCGCCTCGTCCAATATTGTTTTCACCTCGCCTCATATGATACCGTATCCGCCACCTGAACGTCCTGTAACTTATAAAACACCCCTTCTGCTGTGCGCCATTTTGTTTTCCAATTAATTTTCCCACCTCAAGTTTTCACCTATTTTCGTGCAAATAAAAGACAGTTTCCTGATAAATATTCAAAATTAAGCGATTGGGATCTTTTAATTTATTATTTAATTCGTTTGGTGGCATGATAAATACGTTACTGGACGTTTACGTGCAAGGTATAACGTCATGTGAGGCTCTGCGCGATCAATATCAGGCTCGGCCTACGGTCTCGTCTAATATTAATTCTCTTCACCTCACGTGATGCTATACAGTACGTGGAGAGTGGATTGTAGCTAAATCACTCGCAGAGTGGAGTTACCACCCAAGCTATAACTTTCAAATTGTGTGCATATCGACAAAAAAAAACACAAGCAACGTTTCAGCCAATGGACCTCCGGGTTCAACCCAGAGGTCCATTGGCTGAAACTTTGCTTGTGCTGGTTACGCTTTGCAACAAATTTGCAATTTTTGCTTGGGTGGAATCTCCACTCTGCGTGTGATTTAGTGATAATACACCCACCACGTACTGTACCTGGCAAGTAAACGTCCTGTAACTTATGGTGTTGTGTCTGTGACTGTGTGTGTGCGTGCTGTTTCTATGTCGTTTTCTGTTGCACTTGTAAAACAGACGTCAAAGGTATAGAAAACAGAACATACACACCACATCACCGCAACGCAAATATTGCCTCTTTTATCCAACAATTTGCAAAGAGATATAACAAACATGTAATCATTGATGGATAATCTACATTTGCAGAAAACCAAGATGAATGTAATTAAGTAATAACGGTTATGCCTTTTAGTCGATAACACACCACTGAATATCAAATGCACATGTAATTATATTTTTAATTTTAGACGCATTCGCATTCGAACTTACAGCTTGTTACATGATTACAACTGCAATTATTTCATCTTGCACATACCACGTTAATTAAGTTCAAAGTGACTGTCATTTGCCGGGAAGCTAACAAACCTCACAGTCAAATATAAACTGTCAACAAGTATTATGTAAGCAACGCCTACACGCAAGTGTTAGCTGCACCTAGAATTGGTGCTGTGCCCTCCAGACATTGAGGATTTATACTGACTGCAACATACCTTAACCGTTATAATAATAATAACACTTTGGCTGGCCGCTGATTTTGTCACGATTCTCAGATGAGAAGGCCTTAGTTACCCCCTGTGCTCCCAAATGTCTCCCTATTCCCACGCCTCTTCTCTCGTCCCAACACTCGGAGACGAACTGCTTTATCACATCCCGTACCCCATTCTTCCCGATCTCCCGGATAAGCAATATAACCCTCTGCTTTGTGTCACCCACTAACCACATGTCCTTCATTCTCTAATCCCACTTCCCCATTTTACTCCCAGTTAATCTTATTCTGTTAACCCTTTACCCAACGTAACGGCCAAAACCGGCCAGCGCTATTCTCAAAAATCGCCAATTAATTTTCATTATTTTTTCATTTTTTGTCTCAAAAACATAGGTTATGACCCCTCATTGGAACGAGCTCGTCGAGCTCGTTCCAATGAGGGGCCATAACCTATGTTTTTGAGACAAAAAATGAAAAAAATTAGTTATTCAAGAATTATTTTTGCAAGTGTCGTCTGCTTTTCATGTTAGGTAAAGGGTTAAACCGGTATTTTGAATAGTGTAGTAAAAAGTGTATTATTATTATTAAATCAGTAAATTACACATCTGACTCTCCTCTTCAATGTTTTTCACAATTTTTCCACGAAGCTCCAGGGACCGCGACTTCTGCTTGAACAATTACAATTAAAAAAAAAATCAGCACCTATAAATCTAGACCCGTTTTCTCAGCCGTGTGGAAGCATATATTATTGCGTCCGTGGAAATATTGCTCACGCGTGGAAAGTGTTCAGTCCATAGTGTCTGTACTGTATATGAGCGGAGACCCGGAAGTTTGATATATTGCGTCATAAAAGAAATCAGAGTGAAAATTTGGTTAATATGTTAATGAAGCTAGTATAAACAAACCACAGCCATCTTGATGCATACTGGGATGTAGGATTTCTTAACAAGGTATGGTAGGCGATACTTGTCATTGATGTTGAGAAACCTCGGTGACTATTTTTAGACAACTTTCCTCTTGACTAGATATGATGCCGCTGATATAGTTATGATCACATTAAAAAGAAGTGGCAGCTATAATTCATCTTGTTTTGCTCTGATGAGCTGACAAATATTTATTTATTTATTTATTTATTTATTTATTTATTTATTTATTTATTTATTTATTGGGTTTAACGACACTTTCGACATCCAGGGCCACATCGTGTCGGACAGTTTTACGGGTGGAGGAAGCCGGAGTACCCGGAGAGAACTACCGAGCAACTGTCAGACACCCCACCATAATAACTCCACACAAGCAGGGTTAGCATTGGTTGAAGACAGGTGCATCATCGAAGTGCAGTACGCCTTAGTACACAACGTCACCGTGTCCCCACGTACATGTAGGCAATGGGAGTGAAGTGTATTAATCGGTTTGAGAAGAATACTAATTTTATCAGCTCGCCTCTTTACCATTCGTTTGACGCAGGTTTGCACATATTTTGTAACGGGCGTTTTTTACCCCTTGAGAACGCTTTTAATTATATTTGTGAACTATCCTAAAAAATTTCAAACAAAATCATATCATGCAACCTCCTATTGGAACGAGCTCGATGAGCTCGTTCCAATAGGGGGTGGCATGATATGATCTTTAAAAAGGAGTTTCTTCAACTGCTCAAGTTTTAAACAGAGGAACAGCGAGCAATTGTCAGACGATCCAGCGTAGTAACACCACACAAGCAGGGTTAGCATTGGCTAAAGACAAGTGCACCATTGACGTGCAGTACGCCTAAGTACACAACGCCACCGTGCCCACACGTGGGCAATTGTGATTAAGTGTCTTGCCCAAGGACACAACGAGGTTGCCGCAGGTTGGAATACGAATCGAGGGCCTCTCGGCTTGCAGCCTGCATCTCTACCTACTGAGCCACCGCGCCCCGAGCTGAAAACATTAAACTTTCAACTAACATCTCTCCTTCAATATCAATTATGGAACATTCAAATGGAATCCACGAATGTACCTAAACAAAATTAGTCTTTTTCTCAAATTCCACTCTTGGGGTCATATCTGAGTGTTTCTTAGATTGAGTAGTTTTCAACAATACTATACACGGACTGAGTTAATAGCGTCATAGAAAACATTATTAACTAAAATATCCCGTCGTAATTTCTCGATAAAAACTGTTCGCTGCATCAGAATGGCGGAGTTTGTTTACATGAGCTTCATTAACATATTTTGAGAATTTTTACACTTTATGTCTTTGTGGCACAATATATATAAACTTTTTATCTCTGGGCTCATATATATAAGACTTAGAAGACAAGGCTTTCGATATTGGTTTGTCGAGGTTGGACCTCTCCGCGATGACGGTAGGTACCTAGAAAAATATTCTTTAAAAGTGAATTATTAATATTAAATATTTTAATTGTTAAATACAAAACTGCAGTTATCAGCATATGTTATTTATGAAAGAGAATGTAGATGAACTGACAGTACATCACAATCTAGAATTAATAACCCAGTTTCACGGGATACCATTTGGGAATTTTCCTCGCATTGTTTCTGCTTACATTCCTATCAATATAAAACAACATATAAAATTTATTAATTACATTGTTAATGTAGTTATACGTTTTGGGTCCAAATACTCAATTCCCATTGGTCAGCTGGGTGAAAACGTCATGACCAAATGTAATTCATTTTCCAATGAATACATTTGGTCGAACTTTGACCCGCATTTACTGTAGAGCGCAGTTGACAGAATGTAATTAGGGCGGTGTTTGGGCGGGTTTATAACTTTTAGCGCCTCTCGCAGTGATTAGTGATTATAGTTTACTGATATGTTAAATAAATTGTTTTGAACATTCCAAGTTTCGTTGCGAAAGACGGCAATTTGACAAATTTGGGTCAATGCCGAAAACCCGCGCTCAACTCAGAGTTGTGCGCTTCAGTCTTTTGTGTGAGGGTGGGTTTTCGCCTCGTTCGTTCGTACATGTTTTATTTCGTCTTTCTGCTTTGTTGTTTGGTAAAAAGTAGTTTAAACAGTTACGGAATGTAATTAATTGAAATCTGATTTACAATTTTCAAGAAATCTATGAACATTACTTCCTTAATTTTCAAGAAGTCATCGTAATTTATAACTTGTCTAAGACATTATTAATACAAAGTAGGAAATGAACATTTATTAAATTGAGATGTTTAGTGTCGAAGTTATAGCATAAACAATGAAATTTTTTAGTAAAATTGAACAAACAAAGGGCAATAATTCTTGAATATTTTCAAAAATCAATCTGGTTTTCGAACTTGCCCAAGCCAATGTTACTTATAAGAAGTCTATCAATTTTTATTGAAATCTGATATCAACTGTGCACAAACAATTAAAGCTGTAGATTAACCGAAACCGAACGGAGGTTTTTAGTTTTTTTAAAAAACCGAAACCGAAACCGTCGACATCCCGTAATCTAAGGTTTTTCGGGGGTTTTTTATTAAATACTCTCTTGCTGCAGAAATTCACAGAATGTAGCCATTTCAGAGTAGTGAGAGTACCCAGACACTGCCAATGGCAGTGTCTGGGTACTCTCACTACTCTGGGAAGGCTACATTCTGTGAATTTCCGACATTTCAGTTTAGTTGTGTTTGCACCTTTCCTCAAGTTGCGTGTAGGTGTCAGACCTCGAAAAATGGCCAAGCACAATAAAAGTTCTGTACATTTAGGTAATTATTATATTGGCCTTCCTGATTCTTCATGTATTGTATAGCTTATTTCGGGCATTCATTGAGTTTGACTCAATTTCACTACCATTCAGTTATGATTCCAGACATAAGAATGAGTTTTATTCAATTTTACTTGGCCTCATGAACAAACCGAAAACCGAACCGAACCGTGGTTTTACTCCACCTGAAAAACCAAAACCGAAACCGAACAAGAAATTTAAAAACCTACAGCTCTACAAACAATGAAATTCGGGGTAAAATTCAACAAAGGGCGATAACTCCTTTAACTTTAATCGAATAGAGGTGTTTATCGGCGTTGCTAAAGGAATTGTTAATATAAAGCATTACTCTAAAATTAATTAAAATCCAGTAACTACTGTTTAAGTTATCGCACAGAAAAACTACGGAAAAGGGGACAGATGGAGTGATGTGACCGAAAAACGGACGGACGAACGGAGCTCTTCAGAATATCACTTTCCTGCGGAGTGATTCTAAGATTCGGAGTCGTAAACGGGGATTCGTCTAAGTGGGAGAAGAATCCAACTATCCAAACGTCGCTGCTTCCTTAGTTAGGAAGCCTAGACGTAGGGTAGATGAACTGGGAAACGAGGAAGCTTCGAACTTTGTGAAGAATGAGAAACAATAACAATGTCAGAAAACTGTAGCAGTTCTGAGGATTTGTGTAATTGTTTGTTTTGGTTTAATAAATAAAGCGGTTATTACTTGGTTAGTTTCATATCGGCCGAGATATCAGCCCTCGGTAACTTCACATCAGCCTTCCACCGCCCGCCTCAGACTGAAATGAAGTTACTTAGGGCTGATATCATGGTCGATATAAGTAATAACCTCCAAATAACACGGTGAGCCATAATTACCCATAAGGTGGTAACCCAGTAACCACTATGCCAATGAAAATATTCAGTTAACAGAAGAATTCAGTTAACATGAATAAGATCGTTCTCCTCTCTTCTAGTGATAAACTCGGCATTTATATTACAACTAGCGGGCCGACCCAACCCATGACAGGTAGACCCACCCGCGCGATAGGAAATTTCTAGCTTAAGTCTAGAATGGATTGAAGACAAGAGAATCATCAACGCGCAGTACGCCTTAGTAGACAACGCCACCGTACACCCCACGTGAGCAATCGAGATTAAGTAGTGCGTTGCCCAAAGACGCAGCGCGGATGATGCTGGTCATGATAGTGCCGACGACCTCTCGGTTTAAAGTCCAATGCACTAACATTGACACACCACACACCGTGCCACCAAATTCTAGTATTACGGGGAGAGACCAAATATTAGTTCCCCAGTTTTGATCCCAGATCGAATAAAAAAGGTCTGCATTGCCAAAAATAGTTTAGGCCTAAAAAAGTAAAAAATCTGTTTCTCAGGCCCACTCGTATGGTCCTTTTGGCTGCCGCATGTTCTCTTTTTATAACCAATGTAAACTTAAAAAAATAAAAATTAAATGGTTTATGTCTGATGTTTCGTTCATAAAATTGATAAATTTGCCCCTTGAGTGCAACAAGTCTTTGCAATGCTTCAGCATTGCAAAGCCTTCTTGCACTCAAGGGGGCGAAATACACCACCTCCCATGCTATTCTGTAGATTAAGTGGCCTAAAACATAAAACAAACCAAGAACACGAACGTTTGATGTTAGATATTGGGTACATGTACAGACAAAATATATAAAATATACGAATATATCACATAATTGAAAATAAAACGAAAATAGCACAACCAGGGTGCGAAAAAAAACATTCATTCAATTAAAGACGATGAGAATACCACTCAGTTAATTAAAGATGTTCAGAAATCAGATAATCCAATACTATTTAGTTTATGAATTAGATGCTGACAATGTTCTAGAAAGGCTACCAGCTAATGCAAAGGTCGCTCTACATAATTTTGATGAGTGTTTTGGTAAATTGAATTCAGAGGCAGAATATATGAAACTTATAAAAAATAAAGATATTTTTGTTGATGACAATCTATGGTTCCCAATGATGGATAACCATGTTGTATAACTATTCTGAAAACATACTATTAGTTATCCATGGATATTCCAAGATGTATGGAAATTTACACTGGTTTGAAAACTGATACATCCTGAGGCGTAGCCGAAGGGTGTATCGGTTTTTAAATCAATGTAAGTAATCGTACACCCATGGATATACATGGGTGACGATTTTTTTTCTTACTAAGTTCCTTTGCCTCAATTGAAGAAAAAGTCTAGTTGTACAGAACAGGAAATAACCTATCATATTTTGTTTGTCAGAGGTCTATAAAGTATGAAAAACAAAATATAATGGGTTATATATATAGTTATTTTCATGATGAGATTTATCAAAGATAAATAAATCGGCAAGTAATATGCTCTTGGGGATAACCAGCAAGTACCTTTCCACCATCGAAGAACTATAAATAGATGTTCAGACTTTTTACAATGCAACAAAACAAAAGAAGAAAACCAGCAAATATCCAATTGGCATTTTGAAAGAGAAAAAAGAATAATTGATAACTCCACATTAAAATATAGGAGCTGTGACCTAATTTTTGTCATGAATAACACAAAAGTAAAGTTACTATTTTGATCATTTTTTTGGAATGAACAGTACTGTTAGTTTTAATACATGTGCCTTAATCATAAACTATTTTTTATGAACATTGAAGGGGGCGCGGTGGTTCAGTTGGTAGAGGTGCAGGCTGCAAGCCGAGAGGTCCTCGGTTCGAATCCCACCTGCGGCAACCGCGTTGTGTCCTTGGGCAAGACACTTCACCCCCATTGCCCGCGTGGGGGCACGGTGACGTTGTGTACTAAGGCGTACTGCACGTCGATGGTGCACCTGTCTTCAACCAATGCTAACCCTGCTTGTGTGGAGTTGGTATGTTGGGGAGTTGAGAATTGCTCGCCGTTGCTCGGTGGTTCTCTCCGGGTACTCCGGCTGCCTCCATTCGTAAAACTGTTGCGGTCATGGTTAGCCATTGTGCAGAAATATGTGACCTTAAACACCAATAAATAAATAAATGAATAAATAATGAACATTGAAAAAAATGCCATTGCCTGCATATTCACGTTTTTATACTGGGATAAACCAATGTGTAAATATCTCAAGAGGGTGAGGGTATTATTTACATCGCATCTTTCAGCCAATGAAATCGCTAGATTACAGTCTGTCAGTAAATAATATATCATTAGCTATTAATTGATATGCTGATAATAATCAATGTGATCCAGTAGATTAAACGTTTATTCAACTTTTAATTCAATTCTTTCAATTCAATTCTTTATTTAACAGTATGTAAAACATAATAATAAATACATTTACAGAATAATATTGTGATACAAAAACATACCATTGGGGGACAGCATAGCCAGATTGGCTGTCTTCCTGCTATCCCCCGAGGTAAATAATATAAATAGAGCAACATCATATCAGACAGAGTATACGGCCGGGAAGAGAGAAATACAGATCATTGTGGAGTAAATTTTGTATTGTTGCATTGTTGCGTTATTGCATGGGAAACAAGACACTTAGAATGGCAATGATATTTTAGAGTTCATTGGAAATAATATTGAAAATAATTTGGGAATAAGATGAGTGACAATTTGGATGAGTGCATTTTGGAAATATATCTTTCACATCAGAACGACATTGAGAGAGAAATTCAAATGTAAGGTACGTTATCGCTCTCACTGACCTCTGTCGCGCCCTATTTACAACTGGGTTACACTTTTTCTCATGAGTCTAAAATATTAGGAATAGGATATACTTAATAATTACTACGCCTCACCAGACATCAGACCGACCAAGGCTGGAAGCCCAGGATGATCTAAACACCACCCAGCACTGTCAATTACTTTAAAGGGATCAATCCGGGGGCCAGTACTGTAAAAAACATTTTACAGTTGTCTTTGCTAGAATAGTATTTTCTAGTTATGACTTTAAATGGATTAAAATGAACAATTAGCAATTTCAAAGATATGGCAATTTGCCAGCTGGCAAATTGCCATATCTTTTAAAATGCTAATGATTAATTTTAGTCAGTTATACGAATAGGCAGAAAATACAATTCTAGAAAATACAATTGTAAAAGTTTATAGTATTGGCCCTGGGTGGCAACATGGGTCAGATATCGGGCCCATTTCCAAAGCAAATTTGAACCATTCCTGCTTAAAGAAATTAAATTCCGTTAATTGAGATTTATGTAGTTAAATCTGGAAACGTAGACTCGTATAACATTAATCTCTTCCATTTGTATCGAATACTAAAAGTAAAAGATTCACGGGTAAATCTCACAATAAAATACGGGCTACTTGTATACAATTACGAATCAACATCAAAAACAATTTTAACGAGAGAATTGTAATTTGTTGGACAAATTACGGGCTTTCCCAAATTTTTAATGTGAAAAGGCAGAGAGCATATAGCAAAGCAATAGAACAGAACACAATCGGATTTTTTCCCTTTCAATTTTTTTCCGCCACAGCCTTGGAATCGCCTTGTTTATCCCCTGGAAGACAGTGAAGTGAATGGTGTTTTGATATCGTATTTTGTGGAAAATGCCTCAAACGTTCGGAAGCATCCGCTCTCACTCAAGAGGTCGTTTAAAAAGAAGACACTTTTTTCTCCCCCCACTGCATGTGTAACATACGTCTGTCCAGAGTGAGATAGCAGGGAGAGACAGATGTATCCCACCCCACCCACGTGACGTTATACATTTATAACGTTATTATGACGCGATACATAGTATTTGGCTACCAACTAATTCATATTGACGTCATCAGAATGACGTGTGTTCAAAGTTTGATGCTCTAAAACTCTTTAAACCCCAAAATGCCACCGTTCCTAATTGATTTCGTGGTATAGACCTTTGGTATATACATAACTTTTGTATGCTCTTTCCGATGGTCTCATTAGTTTTTCAAAACAACGAATACCAAATGAGTTGATTATATCAGCACGTGACCGCCGATTACCTCTGGCTAACGTAACCGCTGTATGATGGGGGGAGAAAAATAATCCCTGATGGGTACGGGTGTGGGGTGGGAAAATCTCACCCTCGGGACAAGATATTTGGTCCAGACACTCGGCAAGCCTCGTGTCTGGCCCAAATATCTTGCCCTCGGGTGAGATTTTCCCATCCCACACCCGTACCCATCAGGGATTATAATAATCCCACCAAGTCTGATTGAAAATATATTTATTTTCAATTCTGATACTTCTGTTATAGAAAATTGGTTGAGAACGAATTTCTGCGGAGTCTGTAGGTTGTTTGTTGTCCAATAACGACCAGGATGTGAGGACGTTTAAAACTGTTTGCGTACTCCCCGATTTTTGTTAACTCCTCTAGCATGGCTGTATGACCGAATGTCTGGAAACTTAAGCCCTCCATTGGAAACCTGATTCATAAGAACCCCTCGTTTGATTTTTTTCATTTTTAACCTCCCAGAAATAATGAAACAGTTTGGATTGCATTCTCTCAGGGTACTCCGGCTTCCTCCACCCGTAAAACTGTCACAGTCAAGATTAGCCATTGCACATAAGTATGTGACCTTAAACACCAATAAATAAATATTGTATTGCATTGCGTCTAACATATTATCAGGAGGTTTGGGAAGGACTGATAGACAGTGTATCAGTATTGGTAAAGCCAGCGTTTTTACCACGGTAGTTTTCCCAATTAGGCTGAGATTTCTAAACGACCAGTCGTTCAGAAGTTTTTCCACCTTTCTAGATTTTTCAATGTAATTTTGAATTATGTAATTTTCGCTAAATAGATCATACATTATACCCAATATGGTGAATTTCCCATTATTGTTCCACTGAACATTTCATTTCGTGGCAATCTTTTTACTCGACCCTTTTTTAGACCCAATCCATATAATCTGGGTCTTTTCAAAGTTGACTTTATGGCCTCACTCCTCTGCAAAAGAGTTAACGATCTCCAGAGCTGTGTTTAATGATTGGGCATTGTTACTCAAAAATAGAGTCGAGTTGTCAGCATATTGACTTTTGAGATGTTCGGAGTGGTTTATTTTGATACCGTTGATATAGGATTGTATTAAAGTGCGGCACTCAGTATCTCGATGCTCAAAAATAAATAGGGGGAAAGGGGGTCGCCCTGTCTTACTCCTCTCTCCAAGTTTAAAAAAATGAAGAAAAATGTTTGAAAAAGAAGAATAACAAGAGTCTTTACCAAACTGGGTTTGGGAAAGCCTAATAATTCACTAATTGTCATTTCTCGAATAGCGACTTCAGGGCATGTTGGAAATGTAAACTAACATACTGGCTAAGTTTATTGCAACCTTTTGGGGATGCCGTTAGCTCAGTTGGTATGGTGATAGAGCATTTCTGGCGAGGCGATTGGGTGCTATAGATGTCGAATCGACTACAGTCAGGGACCCTTCAGTAAAGTGGCTCGGTGCCAGGACAATGCATGGTGGAATTCCTGCTTGACATAGGCTTTAAAATTCAATTCAAGCAGTTGCATCTCCAAATATCTTTCATTGACTGAGATTCCTCTGTTTAAAAGCTGGGACCTGGGCCCGTTCGACTGCAAACTGCAGTTATTATTTCATTATCAATGCCCCGTGTATAGACCTCTTACAATAAGACAAAAATGGGACGAAATCATGCCTTGGACCGAAAACTCGGTCCTGCGGATTCAAAGGGTTAAACGTGATGATACGAATAGGGATCGCGGTGGCCCATTTGTTAAAGCATTAGGTTTCAGATTCAAAAAATCGTAGGCTCGATCCTGACTCGTGTCATTTGCCTTGTGTCCTTGGACTAGGTACTTAATTCCATTTGACAACAACACTGCAAAAAATATAGGTTCTCTTTAGAACCGAAACTGGTTCTAATCTTGTCCCTGAGATGGAACCAGTTCTATTTATTTCAAATCAAATAAATTTACCAAGATTAGCATTCAGTGTTAAAAAAATATTACATGAACCGAAGTAGATTCAGCAGTAAACTTGGAGCTTATTCAACGCAGTCGCCAAACATTTTGAAACAAAGGAGATATGAACAGTTGGCATATCGACTTGTTTTGGTTCTGTATAGAACCAAAACTGGTTCGATATGCCAACTGTTCATATCTCATTTGCTTAATAATGATTTGAGACAACCTCGTATAAGCTCTAAACTTACGGCTGAAAACCCCTCAATTTATGTTTAATTCTGTTAATATTTAATGTTAATCTTTATAAATTTAATTGATTTGAAATAAATACTGTTTAAACAGAACTGGTTCTATCTCAGGGACAAGATTAGAACCAGTTTGGGTTCTAAAGAGAACCTATATTTTTTGCAGTGAATGGAACACGAAGTGGAAATGTGCTGAGGCGCACTGCACTTCGATAATACACATGCCTTCGACCTATTCCAACCCTACTTGTGAGGGTTGGTAGGCTGGACAGTCTGACAGCTATGCGATGGTTCTCTCTGTGTACTCCGGCTTCCTCCACCCGGGAAACTGATTTCTGGTCGTCGAAAGTGTTATTAAAATCGAACTAAACAAATAAATGTAACGATGATATGAACAGAATTTAATTTTGTTCCCACGGCCGTTTGTTTTCGCTAATATATTTCCATTTCACTTTAACCTTACAGGGGGCGGTAATGCGTAATACCACCCAAATATATGTTCCCGTGCGATAAACAAATCATTGCTCCAGTGGCTGGATTCGAAGTGTTTATCTTATATCGGTCGCCTCCAAGAATAAGGCGTATTTGGTTGGACTTGCACACTCACGAGATACCCCTAATATGTGTTGTGCAAAAGAAGTGATTTTCCGATCTTTGGAAAAGACTGCGATTCTGCTAGACTAAGACGAGTTAAAAGGGACAGATGACTCAGATTTCGATTCTTAAAATATTCTCTCTTTGGTCACTTTCGTTCTCGTAGCATTGAAAAGTAATATTCTCGTTAATAACGTGAATGTGACGTGGACAAAGTGCTACCGTTGCAAAATTTGTCAGGACACAAAAGCTGATATGGGCAATTAATCTTGTAAAATGTTTTCCGTTGTCCTTGATGAATCGATGAAAAGAATAAACAAATAATTCATCGTAATTGAGTTTTATTTCTCACACAGAAATCCGTTTGTAATCTGGAAATCACAAGTGCTCTTAAGTACGGAACCATAATTACAGACCAATACAGTATTCGCATATTTGCCTCACGAATAGCCAATAAAATGTCACGTCTAAATTATAGCTCAGCAAAGCAATTATCTGCAGCGCGCTTATCTTGCTGACCGACGCACCTATTCACATTTAACATGCGTTCCAGTATTGATCCTGTATTAATGAATTAATAAGTGTGATTTTGTCAAATTCTTTCTCGATTTGAGTTTAGTCGAGTGTACGCTTTTATGGTGTTTTCATTGCAATAAATGTTCTTCCTAATCCTCAAATGATAAATTACCCAAAACAGCAGCACCACTACAATAAATCAAAAAACTAATTCAAATTGCTTCTTTTTTTCTTCCGATAGTCCATTGAACAAACTCGTCCCCGTCTTATCTCGTCATGAAAAACGGCTATCTTTTTTTATTAGGGTTTAACGACACATTAACAGCCAGGGTCATATCATGTCGGTGACAGTTTTACGGGTGGAGAAAGCCGGTGTACCCGGAGAGAACCACCGAGCAACGACGAGCAGCTGTCAGCTCTCCAATATCGTAACTCTGAATTCTGCACCGCAGTACAGGCAGGGTTAGGTTGGTTGAAGACATGCGCACCATCGACGTGCAGTATGCCTTAGTACACAGCGTCATCGTGCTCCCCATGTAGGCAATCGGGGTGAAGTGCCTTGCCCAAGGACACAATGCGGGAGCGCGAATCAGTCGCCGAAATGGTCACCCATCCAACTACTAACCGTGCTCGACGTTGCTTAACTTCGGTGATCTGACGAGAACCGGTTACCGCGACGCCACCGCACTCCGAAAAACGGCTATCGATAACAAGCCAGAAAATAATCAGACTGTCATCTGCAAAATGAGGTTCCCAGAGGGTGAATTTGGTGATGCTACCCTGCACAGCAGGGTAGCATCACTAAATCTACCCTCTGTGAACCTTAATTTGAATCAGGGTCTCAAACCTGAACAGAAAGAGGTACCTAGAGGATAAATTGGCCCACTGTATGGTATAGTATCAGAAAATTCGCCCTCTGGGAACCCCATTCTGCAAATTACAGATTGCTTATTTTCTATCTTGATCGATAGATTTGTCTCACCTGAAATTATTTGGGCGAGGAAGGTCCAATTACGAGGCATGTATTTGTTGGGAAAACACCTATGGCATCAGTTGATCACAAAGCGAAGTTTCATTTGTTACTTTTAATAAAATGAAACAAAGCAGTCTGTTGTTTTCGTTTATTAAAAATAACAAAAGGAAACGTGCCTTTTTATGGCAAGACAGTTAGAAGCAGCGAAGTAACTGTCCACTCTAGCTTTTTTGTTTAGCGAATGTGTTTAGAGTAATTTTCAAGTTTTTATTCTTCCCAGTAAAATTAGTTAGTAAATCTGACCTCCTGGACTATTATATTAATGGGAAGGGTAGAATATGTATTATTTGTCAGGATCCGTACACTGTTGATAAAATGAACATTAAAAAGTTACAGAACATCAGAAGATGATAAAAACGCCGTTTTCATATTTTTAAATGGGTTTAAACTAGTGTTTAATATATTCCCTGATTTCGTAAGGACCGGGAACGGGAACGGAGAGGAAATTACCCTCAGAACCTGAAACCAGGACATTTCTCGGATAATTTCAAGCAGCTTTACGAGATTAAACAAGGCGCATTTATTTTAATGAAACCTATTTCATTGAAAGTCTGCCATCTCCAGTGCGAAAACCCAAACCCGCATCAACCCTGTCTTCGTTTTCAAAATCACTACTATTATCGCCTCCACCTCATCCAACATCACCACCCTCTATACTGTCGTCACCAGTCTCCTCTGCTTGAAGCAGAGGAGACTGGTGACGGCAGTAAAGAGGGGGTTGATGCTGAAGGAGGTAGTGAAAAGTGATACTAGTGATTTTTAAAATGAAGAGGAGTTTGAACTTTGAAGCGAGTGAAGATCTTGCCGTTGAAGAGGGGGTTCTCCAGGTCTGGCTGAGATCTACAATGATTTGGTGAAAAAGGTTCGTCAGGAATCAAAACTGTGAAACATTCAGGCGTGGAAGGGCTGACGAAATCCTACAAAGTTACGTTGGGGCAACTTTCAATTCAGAAAACTTCATTTCATCTCACAAACAGTGTCACGCTTGATTCCCGGCTTCGTGCTTTTGATTACCCGGATATTTGGACAAGCTTTCCGAACCGGGAAACCGGGAATTCCCGTTCCCGGGATTAAACCCTGGTTTAAACAGAGAATCATTTGCAAGCGTTCAAACTGATTGGGGAAAAATTGTAAAAAAGACAGTGTCTGTATTACAACTCTATTGGAAAATGTCTGAAATTTGTGAAATGATGCGCACATCGATCATACAACGTCGCTAACATTTCAAAATTTCAATTTTTATATGAAATTCTCACATCTTTAGTATTAAATTTACTGACAACTGTAGAAAGTTAAGAGGAGCTAACTATCCTGAAAATCTCTTTCAATGACGAAAATTGTCAGCCATGCTGGTTGCAAGAGGCTCCACCCTCAGATGTAAACAAAATGGCTGAAAGTCACCAAAATAATCCAATATTATTTCCGTGACTTCTGACCATTTTGTTTGGCTTCGATGTCAATGTATCTGAGTAGTGATGGAAGAAGAGCGTGGGAGAATGTTAAAACACGTTATTACGAACAAAACATGCACTCAGCTTGTCGCTGATCTGACTACGGGGGTTGTTAGCCGCATCGCGGTACCAAACGTCTGACAATCCCCGTATTGTTTACGACAAGGCTACCTGTAAACTGAAAACAGTTTGACTTAATCCCCAACTTACTGCATGCTTTAAAATCTCGAAACTATTTTCTCACCGGGCATTCAGTGTGAATAAACATGTGAAAACTGAAATAAAAGCATCTTTAGGTATCACTGAACTAAATATTTGAATTAGAGTTACCCGCCTTGAAATGTTGCAGTCGGAAATGATGCAATCTATAAACATAAACAGCCTTGCGAAAATATATTGTTTCAATAAACATTTGAAACATTCTATTGACATCTTGCAATATTGTTGAATATTCCTGAAAAAGGGTGATTTGATGACGTTTGGACCTAAAAAATACAATTTACTTTTTATTGTGTTTTTGTAGGGAATTCTCTGAAAAATATGTGCACGTGACCGGTACTTCCCTTCCTTTCAGTTTTTCTTTCTTATTTGTTGCATGACTCCCCTGATTACGGGTCAGAAAAAGTTGTCTGAAGGGCTATTCTTGGCAAACATATTTGAATGCCAAAATTAAAGTGATGCGGTCATATTTATGATAAATATGGTAATAATGGTCGCCTATGGAAAATTAATTTGTTCCGTGATACCTTTAGCTGATTATTTTTAATGAGTGGGAATATTACGAGATTTTCAATTTTAAGACAAATTTATTGAAAGTATTATATCGATGACAAAGTACCAAAATTCAAAGATGCAGATTTTTTCATCATGCAACTAGTAAATTAACCAGTTCACTGTAGATTTACAGATCTCCATGATTTATTTATTTATTTATTCTGTCTAGCTGTTGGATAAAACTATTACCGAGTCTCGCTTGACATATTTTGCTCTTTATATCGTCTGCTCGTCCAGTACCAATTTGTTTCCTTACGCAAACATTTATGAACACCGTGTTGAAAGGGTTAACATTTATATCATTTATAGCAAGCCATAAGTCCCTCACCATGACATGATATAAATGTTAACCCTTTCAACACGGTGTTCATAAATTTTTCTGCCGGTGGGCTTGTTCACATTTTTTTCTTTCTCTTCGGTATTCGAGAGTACAACAAAAACAATAATGGCTGCCAGTCGGCCATCTGGAATTTGCCTTCTAAAAGAATTGGTGTGCATCAATTTAACGTAATATCTGATTATTGCCGAAATTTTGAAACAAAAGCGTCAAGGTGTCTTTGAGATACAGGTGGTAACAGGATACACCAACATAATATATACAAATATGGCCGAAAAAAGCTTAAGTTCGTCTAATTTGCATACTTTATACGGGAGGAAAAAACCCATATGACAGGTTGTTTATCTTATGCTGCTACACCTCCTTTCCAAAAATGATTGAAATCGGAAATATCGTTTAGAAGTTCTAGGCAGAAAACTAATCACCCACAATTTCCAACAAAAATGGTCGTCAGTCGGCCATCTGAAGATATGGGTGATAACAGGGCAGACGGACGGACGGAGACGGACGGACGGGGAGAGAGAGAGAGAGGGAGAGAGAGAGAGCAAGCCATAAGTCCCTCACCATGACATGATATAAAAGACGCAGAATTCGGCCGCATACGGGCACATTTTAATAGAAGTAATCACTCTGAATTAAATTATAAAAATTGAAATGAATTGTCTCTGTCGCTTCATCGAGGTGTCCATTCTGTGTTACACAGACTTCACACAAAACGTAACATGCCCACCTCGCATTTGCACTTCGATAAAGCGACAAATAATTGGTTTGAATTGTTATATAAAATGACTTTCGAAAATATTATCTCCCCTTTTCTCATCAGTGACCAATACTGTAAAGTTTTACATTTGTATGTTCCTAAATTGTATGTTCTCTGTATGACGAAATACTCGAAAGGAATCAACACTTGGAACTTTTGAAATGTTCATGTTTTTCTTCATTCATTTATATTCGCGGTGAAAAAAATCAACTCCAGAAAATGCAATTGTGAATATTTTAGCATTAGTCCCAGATCAACAGTGCGAGTCGGAAATGTTTTGCAACATTTCCGACTCGCACTGTTGATCTGGGACCAATAATTAAATAACTGAAAAAAACTGTACTAAAACAATGTTGTCAGTTTTTAATCAACGCCTTGGAGAATAACACCCGGCGTCGCGATAAGCTGACTGAAAACGCTCTGTTTTCCACACAATTATTTAATTCGATTTTTACACATGATAAATGTACTATCAAACACTGGGGGATCCAAATTAGATGATATCTTTGGATATCATTTTCATAAGCATTTTTTTAGCTTTCAAATTCTCCACCGTTGAAGGAGATATGGAAAACATTTTGTAAGACAATTCCTTTATTTTATTATACAATAAGATCATTTCTTGCTCTCAATCTTTTGTAACGATGACACAAATGGTATAGCGCGAATAAACTTGTACCCAACGCACCCAAAATTAAATTTATGTCACTTCATCTCCCAACGACGCCCCCAACCACGCATGGCGAAGCGAGGCCGGTTCTCGTTAGATCACTGAAGTTAAGCAACGTCGAACCCGGTTAATCCTTGGGTGGGTTTGAGTGTGTGATTTTGCAACGTTGCATCACATGCCAGCTGTGGACGCTGGGAATGTTCACCAGTACAACTGTTGAGCTGTTGGATTAAATTATTACCGAGCCTCGTTTCAGATGTTTTGCTCTTTATATCGTCTGCTCGTCCACTGCCATATTTTTCTTAACGCAAAAATGAAGGTACAACAAGTTGAAAGGGTTAATGAATCTACTGAATCCGCTCCGTGGTTCAAATTCAGACAGTGCGCCGAATTCGCCTATACAACCGAGTACAAGTTGGCATTCATATATCAACTTATTTCTTGACGGTCTAAAATCTAGTATTTTGATTGGCTAAGCCCCGCCTTCAATTTGCCACTGACGAGTCTTCACACAGAAGAAACCGTCCAGGTTTTAAGCACTATATACATGATCTCCCCATATTTCCGCGTCCTTTCGAACTGGTTTGAGTTGATCTATTTGTTTGGAAAATAACACCAATCAATCATATACAACAAATCGGAATTCATTAGAGAAATTAAATTATATATAAGTAAAGAAATTTGGAGATACAACAATTGCGGTAAATGTTCTTTTGAAGATAAAATTTTTACAGTTCCAGCCGTCCCCGTTGCTTGCTCTGCAGACTTAAATTCAATTTTAAGATATATATTTCCATGACTGAAAACAGTTGTCACAAAGAAGTACGCAAAACGTGTAATGAAAATGAAAATCCAAAATAGGATCCACAAAGTCGCTACACCCACCTCCCTATAGGGAGGTGTAGCGACGTGATAGACCATATTAAGATATTTATTAAAGTTTAACGACACTTTAACAGCCAAGGTCATATCGTGTCGGTGACAGTTTTACTGGTGGAGGAAGCAGGAGTACCCGGTGAGAACCACCGAGCAACGACGAGCAGCTGCCAGCTCCCCAACATCGTAACTCCGCACTGCAGCATAGGCAGGATTAGATTAGTTGAAGACATGCGCACCATCGACGTGCAGTACGCCTTAGCACACGGCTTCATCGTGCCCCCATGTGGACAATCGGGGTTAAGTGCCTTGCCCAAGGACACAACACGGAAGTCCGCTCAGATGGTCAATAATCCGGGGACTAACCGGGCTCGACGTTGCTTAACTTCGGTGATCTGACGAGAACCTGTTACCGCAACGCCACCCCCACCCCTCCCTTATTAGGATAGCCTGTTTTGCCTGATAATATTTTTGTAGTGTTTAGTTTTAGTCTGTTCTAACTTCAGTGATATGCTAAATAAGTATTCTCAAAACAAAAACAAAAATTGGCATTGCGGTCCCACGACTTGCAGACATCTCAATGCGCCTACCATCTCTTTCCCAATTTCAAAGACTGTGTTTTCGTTTCACGCCACTTCTGAAACAATCTCGGACTTTTATATCAATTCAGTTCCATTCGATTCGTTTATTCACTCTGAAGGGGCGCGGTTGCTCAGTAGGTAGAGGTGCAGACTGCCAGGCGAGAGGTCCTCGGTTCGAATCCCACCTGCGGCAACCGCGTTATGTCCTTGGGCAAGGCACTTCACCCCCATTGCCCACGTGGGGGCACAGTGGCGTTGTGTACTAAGGAGTACTGCACGTCGATGGTGCACTTGTCTTCAACCAATACTAACCCTTCATGACTGGAGTTAGAATGTTGGGGAGCTGACAGTTGCTCGCCGTTGCTCTGTGGTTCTCTCCAGGTACTCCGGCTTCCTCCACCAGTAAAACTGTCGTGGTCATGGTTAGCCATTGTGCAGAAATAACCTTAAAATGACCTTAAACAACAATAAATAAATAAATAAATTCATTCTGAAAACGAATAATGGTATGAGGTACAAATATTTACACATGTTTTTACATAATGGTAAATTACAGGAAAAACATATAAACAGTGAGTCATTGCTGCCCGATTTCTCACTCTGCAATTTACCCGTTGAGTTGCATGAACCGCGCACATGAGTTATCATCAACCAGCGGTGTACAAATGTGGTATGCATAACTTCCAGAGCTCACCACGGTAAGCTGTGGAATTTCTTTCCATTCATTATAAGGGTGTGAATTCATATTATACTGATCGCCCCCTGAGTTCCAATGTGTTCTATGTGCCTAATGGCACATAGAACACATTGGAACTCAGGGGACGAGATGCTAGCCGTAGTGTGAAATGACCCTCTATAAGACCGCCTTAAAGAAAGAAAAAAAGAAACTGGCCAAAGTAAGACTGGTCGGAAGGTCGTCACAGTCGGTTGTCGATAATAAAAAATGTACTGTCAGGATCATTTTGCTAATGGTGATATTATGGTCATTCCAGTGGTTCCAAATCTGGACAGCCGTGAACAAGTTTTTTCACAAGTAATTCAACAAAAATAAAACAGTTTTGGGATTAATAATTTCGTGATTAGTATCTCGGTTCTGCTCGCATCTCAAATAATTTCAGGATGCTCTTATCAAATCCCCATCAATCATGAATGTATCATCCATCGCACTTAAGGGATGATATGTGATCATTCAAAGCTATGTGAACCCTTCTAATATCAGACGGTCCTGGGACTCGGGGATATTGTCCTTCATTTAGAAACGATTTAGTTCAACCAAGACGAGATTATCAACGAACAAATTTTATTTACAAATTATAGATAGCATTTCGAGAGTAAAATATCATTAATAAATCCTTCCATTTACGTCCATTAGAGACAGGAAATGATTATTCTTAATCCTTTTTTGAAATGTAAAAATGTTTGCATCTGGTTCTATGGGTTCTCAAGATATCACGAAGATAGACGTGCTGTTCAGAAAATGTAATTCTGGAAGATTCAGAAGATTAATAAGAAGTGGATGCTGCGCATGCCCAGTATCACGATAAAATCCGCGTTTATCTCTCAGGTTTAGCTCAGTATAATTTATAATCTAACAGAATAAATAATGAAATAAACTGGAGTGGGAAACATAGAAAATGGCAGGATATTACTCTCTCTTGTAACCTCACAAACATCATTAACCCTTTACCCAACATATCGGATGCATCCGCCCGCGTAATATGCAACTTCAGCAGTTGAAAAAAGATTATTTTTCAAAAAGTTCAACAAATCTATATCATGTGACCCCTCGTTGGAACGAGCTCGTCGAGCTCGTTCCAACGAGGGGTCACATGATATGGTTTTGTTGAAATTTTTGAAAAATTTGAAAAAATGATATTTAAAATAATACATTTTGATATGGTCTGCGTTGGGTAAAGGGTTAAGGCGCATCTTGCATGTACAATCGTCCGCAGGAATGGCCAAATTCGTTTTCCGGGATATGCGGGGAAACCTTTATGAATTAAAGCGCCCTCTAGGAGAGATCCCCAAGAAATAATGTCTCGACTGGAAATTATCGACAGAGAAAAAAACGGGATAAAGAAGTACTTATGTTTCCACTATAAATGATTTCAGTTGGTAAGTTTCCGACTGATGACTTCATAGGTGAGAGTCGCGCCCTACGCACGACCTGATCAACCTCTTGGTTGTGTTGTTGTTGTTGACGATGATGGTTGTGGTGGTGGTCTTGTTGTTGTTGTTGTTGTTGTTGTTGTTGTTGTTGTTGTTGTTGTTGTTGTTGTTGTTGTTCGGCCGGTCCATGACCCGATCAGCCTCGGGGTTGTGTTGTTGATGGTGGTGGTGGTTTGAGGGTGTCGTTTTTTGTTGCTACTGCTGCTGTTTGTTGTTCCTAGAATTCAGAAGTTACAATTAATAAACAACGCTCAACAGAAAAAATAAAAGAATATACTTTGATGTATGTGAATATGTTGCTGATGTATAGATTTTTCGAATCAATGCAAATTGAATACTTATTACATATTTTAGTTACTGTAGTCAAACCAAGTGTCGAGATAGGAAGTTTATATTTTTTTTATTAGGGTTTAACGACACATTAACAGCCAGGGTCATATCACGTCGGTGGCAGTTTTACGGGTGGAGGAAGCCGGAGTACTTGGAGAGAACCACCGAGCAACGAAGAGCAGCTGTCAGCTCTCCAACTTCGTAACTCTGAACTCTGCACCGCGGCACAGGCAGGGTTAGATTGGTTGAAGACATGCGCACCTTCGACGTGCAGTACGCTTTAGTACACAGCGTCATCGTGCCGCCGTGTGGGTAATCGGGGTTAAGTGCCTTGACCAATGACACAACGCGGGGAAGGTTGGAACTGTAAAAATTTCATCTTCAAAAGAACATTTACCGCAATTGTTGTATCTCCAAATTTCTTTAATTATATATAATTTAATTTCTCTAATGAATTCCGATTTGTTGTATATGATTGGTGGAGGTGAAGTTTTCAAAATTCAATAAATAATTTTCCTATCGTATCAATGTTTTGCTTTGTACGCCCGTTTGTCAAATAAACAAACAGACGGACGGTCGGACGGACGAACGTGCGGGAAAACAGGAATTGTGGGCTTAATTTTTTGCGGAAAAACTGATCATTTTAAAACGGTCGGACAACCACTGAAAAGTTGTTTATTCGGAATTTTTTTTTTTTTTTTTTTCTGGGGGGGGGGGGGAATAAACATGGTTAGATCCCCCAAGATAAATCTGAAGAGGGGGCAACGCTAACCCCAGCCGTTAATTGACCATAAACCTACGGTTCGCTTTATTGACCAACTGATATATTCCGGACAGCTGAATCTTAAAGATTTCATTTTCATAAAGATTCATTTTCTGTGAAACAAAACTAGAAATCGTCGCCTGAGTGCTAGAATGTTCTATGTCCCATATGGGACATAGAACATTCTAGCACTCAGGCGACGAAATGCTGCTCAATCGAACCTTGATTTGATTGATATTTTGATGACATTACAATAAAAAATGATGACTCGCCATAGCCACCATAGTTTTATGATTACGTGGGGTAGTTCCACGGTTTATGTTAACATATATTTTTAAGGGAGATTAAATACTTATTGATTTGGAATATCCATAACTGCGGCTGGTTAGAATAATACGTGTTTATCTTTGTAAGTGCCGGCATTTCTCATAACATCAACGGTAGTCTACGCGAAAATTTCCACAAAACTGGGCAAACAAACACCCCCAACAGCGTCGAATTCCACTCACAATTAGACTAGCTGCCTGTTAGCTTGGGGTCATCTGTGCATCCTGAGTCAAGCAAGACAGTCTGAGGACTAGTTTCTTGCGATAGCAAGTGAACATAATCCGCTCTGGTTGTTTGTAGTATTTTGTGTGTAGGTCTACGGTTTGTTGGTGTTTGTTTATTGGCGTTTAACGACACTTTCGGCAGTCAGCATCACCTCGTATCGGATAGTTTTACGAGCGGAGGAAGACGGAGTACTCGGGGGGAACCACAGAGAAACGGCGAGCAACTGTCAGACTCCCCAGCGTACTAACACCACACAAGCAAGGTTATCATTGGTTGAAGACTAGTGCGCCATCGACGTGTAGTACGCTTTAACACACAGCGCCCACTTGGACAATCGGGATTAAATGTCTTGTCTGAGGACACAACGCGGTTGCCGCAGGTGGGATACGAACCGCGGGCCCCTCGATTGGAAGTCCAATGCCAATGAGCCATCGTGATCCAAAAGGTCTGTGGTGGGACAAAATCTATTTAAACATGATTGCATTGAAAATGCAGAACAAAACGGGAAAACGATCAACAAATACAGCGGAAAGAAAACAATATGGGAGACTTTAATATTTTCTTTTCAATCAACCAGAGACGGATGAGTGAGCCAATCATTGCAGACACAATAATTGGTAATCCGGTGATTGCTTTTGGAGTGTATGGAAAAAGTAATTATCATGGCGGTCATAATCGCCTGGTCACGAAATTAAATGATCGTCATGCTAACCCGACTGAAAGATCACACCATTAATCATGATCAACTTCCTGGTTGAATAGTGGCGTATATAGTTTTCGTCTGGCGTCGAGACAACACTGCAGAAACTAGCGATGAAATTAAGAGAGGGGCGAGCAAAGTGGAGCCCGGTTAGTCCTTGGATGGGTAACCGTCTAAGCGATCGATTCGGACTCCCGCGTTGTATCCTTGGGCAAGGCACTTAACCCCGAATATCCACATGGGGGCACGATGACTCCGTGTACTAAGGCGTACTGTAGGTCGATGGTGCGCATGTCTTCTACCAATCTAACCCTGCCTGTGCTGCAGTGCGGAGTTACGATGTTGGGGAGCTGGCAGCTGCTCGTCGTTGCTCGGTGGTTCTTTCCGGGTACTCCGGCTTCCTCCACCCGTAAAACTGTCACGATCATGATTAGCCATTGTGCACAAGTATGTGACCTTAAACACCAATAAATAATAAATAAATAAGAAAGGGGATACAAACCATAAAACTCGGCAGAAATTAGCGATGCAACGCATCACTGCATTCCAGATATGGAATGCAGCGATGCATTGCGTCGCTAATTACTGTCGCAAATTTGATTGTCTCAATCTCACATAATTAGAGGGGTGCCCTCTTTTAAGTAAGAACTGTTTTGAAACACGTATATATTTAAATGTTCGACTCTTGCCGACAAGTAGAACATATTTTTTTATTTCTTATTATTCGCGACTGAAGTATCGTACTAAATAACAAACTATAAAACTTGACTGAAGCTGGCCCCCGCACAACACATGGACACAGGAGGTCGAAGAGCAAACAGTGAATTGTTGCTTGTACATGTGTTGTGTCTGTAAGGTACATATGATGCCCCCGTGAGTTCTACCATGTACGTTAATTTTCATATGTATTGTGGGAGGAGTTAGCTGGACAAATCATGTTCTCTGTATTCAAAATTTTACAAAAATTTTTCAAGTTCAACAATCCATAATCTGGTGAAAAACTGAACAAAATCAAATTCCTGGCAATGTGCACACCGTTGGTTTATTATTTATATTGGTATGTATAATTATCCTGCAAAATAAAGAAGGTTCTAGCTTTAAAATTGTGGGAGGAGTTAGTCGGACAAACCTTGTACCCAACATGCGGACGGTCTGCAGACGGATGGTGGGACAGACTTTGATAATACAATATGACCCCCGGGGCATAAAATAGTAATAGTACCTTCAAACAAGGTCCTTGGTGAGGGAGTTTCCGTGCCAACATACTTTCCTTTACCTCCGTCACTGTGGTCGAGGTATGGAACACTGGTGGCGCTCAGAAGCATAGCTTATTGTCCATCAACGAGCCCGTTCCAGAGAGGGGTCATATGCTTAGTTTTTGATACAAAAATGAAAGAATAATAAATTTTCAATAATGTTTTATGAATAGTATTCACCACCGTGTTATCCAGTTAGTCAGATTAAGGGCCAAACAGTGTCCATGTTCAGTGAGGATAGACTCGCACTTATCACGATGGTCATTAAATTGCCTACAGAAATTCGCGGAAAATGCATCGCCACGTGCCACTTGGTAGCCATGCCGTGTATAGCTAACGTTTCATGAAAAAAGTTTTGTCGTTTCGCCGCTGGAGGCAGTGGCGGTGACACAGTGCAATAATAGTAGTTTTATGGGTGGTGGTAGCAAGTAGTGGTAGTCAATAACAGTGATGGTAGGAGAAGTTAACATTGGTAGAAAAAGAAAAGGAGAAATGAGTCTCGATTTTATATATTAAATTTCTGTACCTAGTTCACTGAAATCGATCTGAGCCGAGGTATACCTCGGCTCAGCTCGATTTTAGTTAACGAGGTTCAGAAATTTAATATCAAACCGAAACGAATTTGAGATTCGTTTTATCACATAATGTGTAATTTAAACCTTTTGCTGACGTCACGACAAAAGACGATGGCCAGCGCTATTCACAAAAATCTATATCCAAATTTTAGTATTTTTGTTATTTTTTGCCTAAAACATAGGTTATTACCACTCGCGGAAACGAGCCCGCCGGTTCCAATGAGGGGGTCATAAGCTATGTTTTCGAGACAAGAATGAAAATATACTCGCCCAAAAAAGAAAGTGTGCATTGCAGAAATTGATCAAACTCCAAAAAAAATAATTTCGTAGGTGTAAAGAGTGTTAACCTGTTCATGAATAAGTTATATTGAACACAAAAACAGCTTTCCCCGTTAAAATTGCATTAACGTTAAATGACGTGCTGCACGTTTGTGAAAAGGCATGTTTTGCACGTGGGGAGTCTGAAAATTCGTGCAGCAGTGTGAATCCTTGGGTATTTAAACACTAAAGTAAGGCCTTCCTATCGTTCAAATTCAAACTTGCGCTGCTGTTAAAACGACTCCACATTAGCATGCCAAGATTGACAATGAATCAACGTCTCCCTGCCCTGGGTATGGTTAGAGCTGGCAGAACACACAGAGAGGTTGCCCAGCATTTGAACTGCCACCGTAACACTGTAGACAGGCTAGTCCATCGACATGCACAACATGATGACGTTCGAGACCGACCCCGCTCCGGGAGACCCCGAGTTACCACCCCTGCACAAGATCGGTATATCCGTGTCGTCCATCTCCGGAACCGGCAACAAACGGCAACGACGACAGCCAGGAACATCCCTAACCTGAGACGGATACATCCTCAAACAGTAATCAACCGGCTGAGAGAATACGGCTTACGTCCTCGAAGACCTGCAATTCGTCCGATTTTGACGTTACGTCATCGTCGTGCTCGACTGCAGTGGTGTAGACAACATCTCAGGCATCCCTTACACTGGTGGCGACGTGTTTTATTCACAGATGAATGTCGTTTCCATCTTTCATCATCAGATGGCCGCCAGAGAGTGTACAGACGTCGAAACGAACGCTACGTAGATCCATGTGTCGTGGAGCGAAACCGTTATGGGGAGGGTCTCTCATGGTGTGGGTGGCATCACTGCCCGTAACAGAACTGAGCTGGTCATTATTGATGGCAATCTCAATGCAGCCAGATATCGTGATGAAGTGCTTGCACCTGTTGTTGTCCAACTTCTGCAACGTCACGGCCCCAGCGTCATTCTACAGCAGGACAACGCTCGACCCCACGCAGCTCGTGTTGTTCAACAGTATCTGCAGCAACAACAAGTGGATGTTCTTCCCTGGCCCGCAAATTCGCCCGATATCTCACCCATTGAGCACGTATGGGACGAAATGAAACGCCAGCTACGCCGGCTTCCCCATGGACCGTCAACGCTTGTGGAACTCCAAAGACAGCTTATCAGAATATGGAACAACATCCCACAACACTTCCATGCTAACTTGTTCGCTTCCACGAGGCGTAGATGCACAGCAGTAGTCGATGCAGACGGAGGTCATACCAGATATTGAGTGTGTGACTTTTGTGTTTGACCCTTAGTGTCTTTGACTCTCCATGGCACCAAGAGTGTTCGTCGTAGCGTAATGAAATTTCTCGTGTTGATCACAAATTGATTCATCTGTGATTGAATAAAATTTCCATGAATGAAAATGATATATATCTTTTTTTAGTGTTATTTTTTAGCATGCACACTTTCTTTTTGGGGAGAGTGTATATTTAGTTATTTAGAAAGTATTTTTTGTAAATGTCGTCTGCTATTTGTATAAGGTACACAATTAACAAAAATAAGAGATTAATTCAATTCTACTCCCGAAAACAAATCACTTACAACGTTATCACGTTGACGTTGACATCTGACGTCATTTCCGTATTTGGCGTGTTGTGAAACGATATTTTCCGGACTGAGCTATTTGATGGTGATTATTCGATAATTTTTATTGTGTCTTAAGCGTCAGTCACAAATGGCCTGCGGCGTGTTGGCGGCGGCCGTAAGTCCCCAAAACTTCCATAATCGTGCGGTGTCCGCACGGTAGAATATGGCAGCCGTGAGGTGATCTCAAGGTTTTGTGCGATTTTTTTAACTTTGCATTAAACTTTGTTTCGGAAATCGCAAGGCCGGAGGACGCAACCCCACCGCAGGTATCATCGCAAGGTCACTGTACCTTATATACCTATCGCAACAAACCGCAAGGGCGCCGTAAGGCGTCCGCAAGGTCTCCATTCTGCGCCCTTGCGGTGGCCGCAACAACCGTGCGGGCACCTTGCGATTTCCTTGCAGTCGCCGTGGGGACGCCTCGCAGGTTGTTAAATGGTGCCTTGCGGTCTCCTCACGGATTTTTATTTCATGACTTTCACGATCGCCGTGCGGAGCTCAGAACATTTGTTAACACTGCTGTCGCAGCCCGCCAAGCCCTACGATTTGTATGAATCCCTTCTACAAACTGCAGATCGCACTACCGCGCGGCGGCAGCATCATATGTGACTGAGCTTTTAATATCTGCACACTGTTACATTAATATGCTGCGAATTATAGTACACAGTATGCGGATGTCAATTCTCGAGATAGTATGCATGGGCGGATACAGGGGGGAGGGGGGCTGGATATGGTGGATTTCCACCCCCTTTGATAATTGAAAGGGGAGACAACAAGCAATTTTTCAAAGTCAAATTCAATCTGCATTGAAATTATCTTTACACGAGGAGTTCTCGCGACTAGACACCATCGTATAAACGATTGGTACAATGTATGGTCTGTAGTCTGTACCTCAATGAGCTACAGACTACAGACCATACATTGTACCAATGGTAGTCAACATAAATGACGATTCATCAACGAAAATAGTCTGATACATGTTATTTGGATGAAATATTATCACCATTAGAGTTCATGCGATGAATAGTGACTGGCTAATCATACGCCGAGGGTGCTTGGAAATATAATGTTCACAAATTTCCTATTTTGAAACACGTAACTCAAACCCGTGCATTGCGGTAACGGCGAGGTCCGATAAACTCTCAGTTGTCATGCAGCTTCGCAGCCATGTATGGATCCTCCGGACGCAGTACACGGGCGGAAATGCATCCAGAATGAGTCTCCCGCGATCAAAATTCCAAATAATTTTAGGGGAAGGACCCCGGATTCCCCCCCCCCCCTCTCTCTCTCTCTCTCGAGCTCACCCAAACTCGCGCCTGTGGTGCTCGGTTCGTGCCTCCGCCACTCAATTTCCCACCCCTCTTTTTTCAATCCTGGATCCGCCACTGGTATACGTTTTGTGCACTTTAAGATGGATATTCCTATGTATGGAGTCAACAGCGCAACCAACCAAGGCGTAGATTGCTTCTATTTGATTCGCAAGAAGGGTTTTATTCAACTAAACGCACTTATTCGACGTAACGTCGATATCGACATTTTTCTTTCTTCTAGATACATTCCGGTGATTGGCGCATGAAAACTATCATGTCCGCCAGCATTTCTATGTGTTTAATGGAATTACAGCTAAGTAATATTCGTTAACTGTCCTATATTAGATTAAACGTCACACAGTGGACAATTCCTATTCTTTTGATGAGACACCGCGTTTCTAATGAAAGAGTATATTATTCCATTTCGGAAGTAAAGACGACGTTCAAAGATATATCGATTCTTGTCACGCATCAAAGTAATTGATGTGTTACCGTTTCGTTGATATTTAGAACATTGTTTAACCCCCTGCACACTGATGTCAAAATATCTAAACTTCAGGCAGAAAAAATTTCCCATAATGCAACGAGAAATTTAACCAATTCAATCTCGTCTGACAGAGCTCATTGAGCTCTGTCAGACGAGATTGAATTGGTTAAATTTCTAGATGCATTATGGGAAAAACAGCTTCCTGAAAGTTTGGTATTTTGACATCAGAGTGAAGGGGGTTAACACTGTTAAACCAGAGTACGGTGGCTCAATGGATATAGCACTGAAGTTTAAACCGAAGGGTCAACGGTGCGATGCCAGCCAGGAGTAACTGAATTGTGTCCTTAGGCAAGGCACTTAATCCCGATTGCCCACAGTGGCGGCTGTTGCACGTCGATGGTGCACTTGTCTTCAACCAGTGCTAACACTGCTGGTGTGAAGTTAGTACAATGGGGAGTCTGGGAGTTTCTCGCCGTTGCTCAGTGATTCTCTCCGGGTACCCCGGCTTCCTCCACCCATAAAACTGTCCCAAACAAGATGAACGTGGCTGTCAAAAGCGTCGTTAAACCCTAATACATAAGTTGATAAATAAAAAAAAACTTTAAAAATAAATAAATAAATAAATAAATAAATAAATAAATAAATAAATAAATGTGGAACCCGTTCGTCTCTGATGTTGTTTAACACAATTTAGCAAATGATGAGGAGAAAAAAGTCAAGTAAAACCTGCACAGATGTCTCTAGTGAAGTGTCGTCTGCCCAAATAGACAGACGACACTTTACTAGAAATAGCTTTTAGGCCATAAATCTTTATAGTTGTTTTTTTTATTCTAGAAATGTACAGTATTTTCTTGGCCCATATAGATATTAAACAATAGTTCGTCTCTTATGTGGGACAAGGCGCCATCTGCAATGCTCTTGCATTGCAGATGGCACCGTGTTGCACTCAAAGGGACGAACTACTTTCATTACAAAACTCGTTCAGTAAATTAGGTATGGACCGAGCTTGAGCTCGGTCCGTACCTAATTTACTGAACGAGTTTTTAAAATTTCGATATAAACTGGGGGCACGTTGGAGATCCTCTAGGTGTTTTAATTTAAATGGACAGTAATGAACCAAACCTTGTTCACGGGTGGTTAAAAACGCCATCATTTCGACTTGCTTAACTCTCGAATGATGGCGGACATTGCCTGATCTGAACTTTCGTTATTTCCAAATCGTCGTAATCAGTTCTTTAGTATGATGATTGACTGTCTGGTCGAAATATATCTCCATATCCCCGAAGTCCCATCTTGCTTAATGACTATTTTGCTAAAAAATAGATTTTGTGGGATATCTTCACATGTCCACGGCTGAACATGGAGTTATTTTTTTTCTCTCCAATCCTTAACACCTCAAATATAGGACGGATGTTACTTTGGGAAAGCAGTACATTTAAACATCCAACAAATCGTAATCGAACATCTCTACTCAAGTATCACTGAACTATCACAATGCAGAAAAAACTTTTGAAGCCAAATGATGATGAAAAAATAACTAAATTCAGGTTTCCATGTCAAATTTGATATAAATCATGGAACCTATGTGGGTTATTAACCCTTTACCCAACGTAACGGCCAAAACCGGCCAGCGCTATTCTCAAAAATCGCCAATTAATTTTCACTATTTTTTTCATTTTTCGTCTCAAAAACATAGGTTATGACCCCTCGTTGGAACGAGCTCGTCGAGCTCGTTCCAACGAGGGGTCATAACCTATGTTTTCGAGACAAAAAATAAAAAAAAATTAGTTATTCAAGAATTATTTTTGCAGGTGTCGTCTGCTTTTCACGTTAGGTAAAGGGTTAAACAAACAAGAGGTGTTCAACGGAGATGCAGGCGTATAGTTGTGGTGGCAATCGGGGATTGTTGCATGTCCATGACCCGGTTATCAATCATATTCCAGTTGTCAAATCTGGGACCTTTGTTTAAGTTTTTATGCTAAGAAGTTCAGAATTCGTAAAAATTATTTAATTGAGGCATGTGTCATGGAAAAGCGGTCCAGGCCAGTTTTCGAACTCGCTTGAGATAGTATTGCAAAAGACTTGTATGGCAAATATTAGTAAAATCGGGGAACCTTTGTTCAGGTTATTGCGCTAACGAGCTCAAAATTCGTAAAAAATGACTAATTAAGGCCCATAACTCTGTAACGAAAACTCGGATCGGGCCAGTTTTCGAACTAGCTAGGGATATTATTGCAAAAGACCAGTGTCGTAAATATTAGCTAAATCGGAGAACGTTTGTTAACACATATAATGTTCTGCTTGTGTGACTCTATCAGCGTTCTCACAGTTCAATCACAATTCAATCGGCGTCTACCACTGTTCACGATCACTTTGCGCCTTGTCTGGCTCTCACGGGGTTAAGTTATTTTTCGCCTTCAGATATATACTTAACAAAGCTTACATAAAAATATTCTGCAAAGTGTTCTCAACATCACTAATTCTCGCACCGCCTAAAACTATCTTATCTCGCGAGCTATTCCAGCGCTTACTCAAGCTCTAAATACGGTATCTAGACCTCAACGTTACAGCTTTTACTTCTTTGGCTACTGTGCCAATACGGTTCGCAACCGTTAAAAAAACTACTATCGGTTCCTTACAATCCTCACAGTGTTACGACAATACGCGGACTTTCAATCTCGGTGTCTATGACCCTCGACGGCCAAGGCTCAACTCGAACCTTTTCTGAGTGCCCTCAGGTCAACTGCCCCTCAGAATTCTGTTTCACTCTTTATTCAGTCGGAACGCAAAGTTAACATATTAATTCTGATTTAACGAGTGCATTGTAATTCGATATGGACAGAGATATTAATGCACATTTTGTTTGAGTTACACTCGCTTGATATTTCGTGGACCCTTTTATTATTATGATTTCCTGTTCTGTGATGTATGGCAACATATCTCGGAACTCTCCTGGCTTGGTAAAAATATACCTCTTTTGAAACAAGTGGACATTTTAATGATTGTCTGAAACGGCTAGAACACGATTAAACTGTTTACGTTCAAACTACCCGTGAATAATCGCTAATTCAAATCCACGATGGACAGAATAGATGCGTAATATGGGTGTGTGTCCAGAACATGTGTCATGTACTGGTTCCCGATAATTAGATTTTAACTGGCCTTTAATTACCCAGATCTTGGTTTGAATCCCACCTGCGGCAACCGCGTTGTGTCCTTGGGCAAGACACTTCACCCCGATTGCCTACATGGGGGCACGATGACGCTGTGTACTGAGGCGTACTGCACGTCGATGGTGCGCATGTCTTCAACCAATCTAACCCTGCCTGTGCTGCGGTGCAGAGTTCAGAGTTACGATGTTGGAGAGCTGACAGCTGCTCGTCGTTGCTCGGTGGTTCTCTCCGGGTACTCCGGCTTCCTCCACCCGTGAAACTGTCACGGTCACGATTAGCCATTGTGCATAAGTATGTGACCTTAAACACCAATAAATAAATAAATAAATAAATAAATAAATAAATAAATAAATAAATTACCCAGATAATGACAACAGAAGAAAATATTGTCTCTCTTACTATTGATCAGTTATCAGATAGCCCATGTGTCGTTCAACAAGTGCGCCATAATGGACATTAAACTTTCATACTAAATTAGAAGAGTTCGAGTGACAAAGCGGTTTTCGGGATCCCCTACATAACAACGTGCCTATACTTCCGCACCGATGCGGCACCTCCTCTAACCTATAGCATGGGACTTCCCCATCTACTCGCAACGACCCACAGTCTTACACGTCTTCCAACTGGAATTGGCTGGATTGTATTTTTTCGAGAAATCCCCCGATTTTTATTTAGAAAGCCAGAACATTTATTCTCAGTTAATCGCTTCACTTGAACTTGGCCGCTTAGATCTATCTTAATTTAATACTCGCTTTAAAGTTCCTTTGAAAGACTCGTCGCATTTTGGTATACTTTGACATTTCGGAGACAGGATAGCTGCGCAATATGGGTGTGTGTCCAGGACATATGGGATGTACTGTTTTCTACAACAACCACCTATTAACCTTTTACCCAACGAATCGCCCGCACCTGCCCGCGTAATGTGCAAATTCAACAGTTAAAAAAATATTATTTTTCAAAACATTTCAACAAAACCATATCATGTGACCCTCGTTGGAACGAGCTCGTCGAGCTCGTTCCAACGAGGGGTCACATGATATGGTTTTGCTGAATTTGTTTTTTTTATTTGAAAAAAAGTATATTTAAAATAATAAATTTTGATATCGTCTGCGTTCGGTAAAGGGTTAAGTGATCATAATTACGTAGATAACAATTATGGGAGAGGACAGCTTTGATCAGTTATCGGATAGCCCATGTGGCGTTCAACAAATGAACCCTAATGGACATTAAATTTTATGCTTAATTACTACTAAAGTTTGATCGCCTGTTTAGATAACAAATAGGTTTTCGGGGTCCGTTATATACACCTATATTTACGTTTCATGTTTAACCCTGTCAGAAAGATTATCGAAAATATTTACACTATCACCTTGACAATTCCGCTTCCGAAATTAAATTGATTCCGTTCTGGAATATTCCGCTTTTTTGCTTGATTTGCACGAGTCGCCGTTGCACACAGTACTTGAGTGGAAACTGACAATATTCACGGTTGTAAGAAGGTGAAATATCCCAAACTTAAAAAGAGGTGATATTCGATTCGATTCGAAATCTGGTGCCTAATTCGATTCGACCTGAAATGTTAGGTCCACAGGGCCCTACTATCAATAAAATCTCTAAAATAACATGAAAAGGGAATGTTTTATTCGTAAAACATGAACTGCGTATCTTCCTGAACCATTACTTTACATCTCGTTTAACGATCCTGCCCTCGATGTCTGCTTTTGATCTTTGAACAAGCATTCTAAATTCAGGCGCAGCTTCTGAATAAACATTTAGGTTGAAAAAGTTTCTTGATGTCTGCTCGCTTTCGACAACTCAACCGATCTCGTCATGTACTTTGTTCTCAGACATTTAACGACGTTGGCCATACACTGCAAAAAATATAGGTTCTCTTTAGAACCGAAACTGGTTCTAATCTTGTCCCTGAGATGGAACCTGTTCTGTTTAAACAGTATTTATTTCAAATCAAATAAATTTACCAAGATTAGCATTCAATTTTAACAGAATATTACATGAACTGAAGTAGATTCAGCAGTAAACTTGGAGCTTATTCAACGCAGTCGCCAAACATTTTGAAACAAAGGAGATATGAACAGTTGGCATATCGAACCAGTTTTGGTTCTGTATAGAACCAAAACTGGTTCGATATGCCAACTGTTCATATCTCCTTTGATTAATAATGATTTGAGACAACCTCGTATAAGCTCTAAACTTACGGCTGAAACCCTCTCAATATATGTTTAATTCTGTTAATATTTAATATTAATCTTTATAAATTTATTTGATTTGAAATAAATACTGTTTAAACAGAACTGGTTCCATCTCAGGGACAAGATTAGAACCAGTTTTGGTTCTGAAGAGAACCTATATTTTTTGCAGTGTATAGACTGTTTTGATTTCATTTTCCATCCTTCATAGTTTGTTTTGTTTTATTGGGGCTCACCGAAACATTTTACAATCAGAATCACATCATCCCGAACAGTTTTGCAGGCGGAATATCCGAAGAGAACCACCGAGCAGCGTCGACCAATTATCAGAGTCTTCAATGTACTAACCATGCACAAGCAGGGTTGGTAACCGTTAGGGCTGCACGATATTCAAAACTGAATACCGGTATCGGTATTCAAAAAAATACTGCGGCATACCGGTATATCGAAAACTGTTCAGATACATGAACACAAGTACCACAATCGAGACTCGAGGTATCACAGTCGGAACGAATTAGCATGCCTTGATGATGCCTTTCGAAACACCTTTACCTGACGCAGACGATATCAAAATTATTATTTTTAAAATTAGTTTATCAGATTTTCCCCTAAGATTTCAACAAAACTATATCATGTGACCCCTCATTGGAACGAGCTCAACGAGCTCGTTCCAATGAGGGGTCACATGATATAGTTTTGTTGAAAGTTTTTAAATTTATTTTTTCAACTGCTGAATTTGTATATTACGAGGGCACAAGCAGACGATTCCTTGGATAAAGGGATAATATTAGTCATTCGGGGCGACAGCTAAAAAAAATCAAGACATCTTGAAAATTAAATTGTGGGTAAATAAATAATGACGATAAACCGATATTTTTGAAATTACTCCGGTATTCAATCGATATTGGTTTGAATACCGGTATATATCGGTTTATCGATATACCGTGCAGCCCTAGTAATCGTTGAATGCAAGAGCACCCATAGACGTGCAGTGTGCAGTATTAGTATACAGCGCCAGCATGCCTCCACGTGGGAAATGTGGATTAAGTGTCTCGCCAAAGGACACAGCGGAGTTTCGGCCGGTCAGCGTCGAACTCTTTTCCTTTCGGTGTGATGTTCAGTGCCAGTAAGCCACCACGCTCCATCCTTTTACAATCCTTGCCGAAATGTGGTCTTCCTCTATCCGTTTATTTGAAGACATGCATTCATTCATTGAATGCAGCATAACCTTCATTTGGATTCATAAGAATAATATGTCAGTGTTATTCGAAGATTAGCAGAAATACAGATTCAAGAAGTTTTGTCCGATATTAAATATTCCCCCGGGCTGATATCTCAGACGATATATAACTAACCAAGTAATAACTTCGCTATTTATTCAAATAATTTCAAGAATTATAAGATCTGTTAATGTTTTCTGAAAAGGTTATAGTTTCTCATTCTCTTCATAAATCCGGCATTTACTCTACCCTAGTTCATGATAGCCTGCGTGATAAAATAAAGCCTCGTTTTGAGGAGTACCTTGATGACACCTTTGGAGGGTCAGTGTTGTTCAAGCTGAGGTCGCAGTCCCTGGAGCTGAGCGAGAAAATGTGGAAAACAGTGAAAAGGCGTGCCAAATGTGTAATTTGGGCGTGGTGGAGACCCTGGAACACTTTCTTCTAGAATGCCCTAAATAGCAGTCTAAAAGAATAAGATTCACTTGGAGTATAATGGGGAAGTGGGATGGGGGAAGGAAGGATACGTGGGTAGTGAGTGACTCTAAGGAGAAAGTTCATATGATAATCGGAGAGATTGGGAAAATATGGGGCAAAGGAAGTCATCGAGCTGTTCGTCTCCGAGTGTTGGGGGGGAGAAAAGAAGGGTTGAAATAGGGAGGCAATTGGGAACACAGGGGTAACAAAGGCTTTCTCACCCGGGAACCGCGACAAATCAGCGGCCGGCCAAAGTGTTATTATTATTATTATTATTATTATTATTATTATTATTATTATTATTATTATTGCAGCTATCCGAACGTCGCGGCTTCCCCACTGGGGAAGCCGCGACGTTCGAACAGCTGAACTGTCTCTTCTCTCACTTCGACGAATCTCCACTTTCGACTCGGAGTCTTGGATTGCGTTGAATTTTATGATCAACTCTCGGCTTTTTTCGCTTCATCCACCCACTCCTTACTTTTTGCCGTCATTAATTCCTATCATACAAAAACAACTCCCTCGTGTCTGGTAACATTAATTTTACTGATTGACATTTATTTATTTATTTATTTATTTATTTATTTATTTATTTATTTATTTAGTGGTGTTTAAGGTCACATATTTCTGCACAATGGCTAATCCTGACCATGACAGTTTTACGGGTGGAGGAAGCCGGAGTACCTGGAGAGACCCACCGAGCAACGGCGAGCAACTGTCAGCTCCCCAACATACTAACTCCACACAAGCAGGGTCAGCATTGGTTGAAGACAAGTGCACCATCGACGTGCAGTGCGCCTTAGTACACAGCGTCACCGTGCCACCACATGGGCAATGGGGGTGAAATGTCTTGCCCAAGGAGACAACACGGTTGCCGCAGGTGGGATTCGAACCGAGGACCTCTCGGCTCGCACCCTGCACCTCTACCTACTGAGCTACCGCGCCCCCTACTAATTGATGGCTTTCGGTGAATAAAGGTGAACGATTTCGCTGTAAACAAAATGACTGTACCGAGTAACGCATCAAAGGGGAAACTCGGCCGAGATCAGCGTCATATCAGCCGAGTTTGAATTCATATCAGCCGAACTCGATAACGGACAATTCGGGGAAAGAAAATTATCATATCAAATAAATAATAATGACGTGGCCCGCGCTATTTGTTTTGATAATACAGACTGACGTTTGATGACGTGAAAGCTGTTACGCTGTGACCACAGTCACAGCGTAACAGCCATCACGTCATCAGGCGTCATTAATAATAATAATAGTACATAGTTTTTATATAGCGTAAAATCACATGGATTTTATTTTATTGATACTGTTCCCATTTGTGGCAGCATTACAAATTGAATAGTTACATCATATTTTATTTATTATTGACAGAAAACATGGACCGAGCTAACGTGTTACCGGTCTTCGTGCTAAGTAAATGAAGTGAAAGTTGTTACACTGTGCTAGCGAAACATGCCTGCTTAAGCAGAACATAAGAGAGCAGGTTACGCAAGAAGAACAGCTGGGACTTCCGATTCCAAATCATAAAGGAATATGAAAATTGTAATAAAGACAGTTATGACGGAATCTGATGTCCGCATACAATAAAAATTATATTACACTCTCAGAAATTACGATTGTAAACCAAGATGTATGTGTGTCATCCTCAACATCAATATTCATGGTTTTGTGTCCGGACGGAATCATTTCACCATTCATCTCAATAGTTTCCAACAATGAAGCTTTTCCCTTTTCACTTGCGACAGACAAATATAGTATCGGTGCTTATGTAAACAAAATTCCATTACACTGAAACAAGACATAATGAATTTTTGCAAAACAGATTTATGACATACACGAGAGTCTTTGATTGAGTGTCTTTTCAGAGGGAGTGATGTTTTACGTTTGACGTGTTTCGCTGAAACAGATATTTGTAAAAATATGTAAACTGGAAAATTACGCCTACTCAATCTTTAACCCTTTACTTAACGCGTACTGCATGTCGATGACGCGCATGTCTTCAACCAATCTAACCCTGCCTGTGCTGCAGTGCGGAGTTACGATGTTGAGGAGCTGGCAGCTGCTCGTCGTTGTCCGGTGGTTCTCTCCGGGTACTCCGGCTTTCTCCACTCGTAAATCTGTCACCGACATGATATGACCTTGGCTGTTAATGTGTCGTTAAACCCTAATAAATAAATAAATAAATCCCATATTTCTGCCATCAGAAAATTCATTGTTTTGGTATAACCCTTTACCCAACGCGGACGATATCAAAATTTATTATTTTAAACTTTATTTTTTAAATTTTTTCAGAAAATTTCAACAAAACCATATCATGTGACCCCTCTTTGGAACGAGCTCGACGAGCTCGTTCCAAACAGGTGTCACATGTTATGGTTTTTCTTAAAATTTTTCGAAAAATAATATTTTTTTCCGCTGCCGAGTTTGCATATTACGCGGGCGGATGCTGGCGATTTGTTGGGTAAAGGGATAATCACTGAATATTATACAACTGGAGTGCTCATATAGAAAGAGCCAGCGCCACCACCTTCTAAGGGTGGGTGGGTGTTGGTATAAATAAACAATGCTTAACAACAAAAATTCGGGAAGATTCATAATTTTCCGACTCTTCGCAATGGTCGATCGCATTTTTAAAGAATCCACCTTGATATCTGTGAAACGTGCACATTTTTCGCGACAATACAAACTGAATATTTGCAACCAACTTCCGTTATTATTGACGGAAACCAAGACCCGAGATTTGAAAGTTGATACCGTTTTACAAATCTTCGTGCTAGGTAAAATTCCTGACGTTTGATGAAGTGAAGTCTGTTACGCTGTGACCACAGTCACAGCGTAACAGCCATCACGTCATCAGACGTCATTAATAATAATAATAATACATAGTTTTTATATAGCGTAAAATCACATGGTTGTGATTTTATTGATACTGTTCACATTTGTGGCAACAATACAAATTGAATATTTACATCATATTTTATTTATTATTGACAGAAAACATGGACCGAGATAACGTGTTACCAGTCTTCGTGCTAGGTAAATGAAGTGAAAGTTGTTACACTGTAACTACACCCACAGCACATTTTTCATGCCTTTAGACGTCATCGGTTGGAAGGAATTATCGCTTTGATTAATTTTACGGCATTTTTGGCGGCAATTTGAGTTGCGGTGTTTTCAACCGACGTTTCAGTTGTACAGAGATCAGTGGTGAAAGTAATTATCATTAATCGTTATAGTCGTTACAGAGGGTTATGTCATAGTCGTCTTGGTGATCTATTAAACACGTTAATAAGAACTGCTAATTTACGACACGTGTCGTAGGCTCGGATATAGAGGATATGGAATGAGTGTTTTTCTCATATAATATTTATGAAACGAGTCTAAGAATTTTCCGTTTTGGCGAGCCCAAACGGAAAATTCGGACGAGTTTCATGAATATTATATGAGAAAAACACTCATTTGATATTCTATTTATCATAACATAACATAACATAACATAACATTTATTAGCATAAAACATCCTATACAGGACAGTATGCGATAATCTACAAGTAACATGAACAAAAGTAGTACTCAAAATATTACAATTTCATCCACCAATTTTCCATGATCAAAGTACTATATTTTTATTAATTTGATACGAAAAAGGTCGTGGAGACGTGAACTAGAATTTCCAATACACATCACTAAACATATCATAATCGTCTGGCGAAAAAAAGCTCGTTTTATCGTTCCGCGCTGGCACTCGTGCCATATCAATTAAGCCATTCACAAATGCGTGTCGTTCTGTGTATTATTCACGCGATTCATTCCACCCCATGCTGCGTTAAGAATGTGCTTTCCCCATAGGTGAAGATCCAGGGTCTTTCACTGGGAAAGGAAATTAAATTCTCTTGCCACATGGTGCGTCCCTTGATACTTTTAAAGACATATGAGGTTTTAAAGACATATGACACACACACGCACAAATTAGCCACTTAGTATGACTTTTTAACCCATCACCTAACTTGAATTACAGTCGGCACTTGGAAAAAACATCCTCGTATAACTAAATATTTTCATTTTTTGCTTCCAAAACATAAGATATGACCCCTCATTGGAACGAGCTCGTTGAGCTCGTTCCAATGAGAGGTCATAACCTATGTTTTGAAAGCAAAAAACTGAAAATATAAAAAGAAAATGAATGACGTTTTTCTTGTAGGTAAAAGATTAATACAACATAACCCACCCTAAACTGGACAGATAACGTAAATTCTCCCAACTGAAATTATGCAAATGTGACCCAGTTGTATTTTGTTGAGCCAATCAAATTGTCCAGTTTTGAAATTGACCAGTTAAAGCTCCCAACTCTAATTGTGGAAATTATGAAAATGTGGCCCAGTTGTATTTTGTTCAGCCAATCAAATTGTCTAGTTTTGAAATTGACCAATGAAATTGACGGAAGGCTTTATTTATCACTGATTAATATGAAAACAAAATATCAAATGTGTTAAAGTGAACGAAACGGACGAGTCATATGATAAATATAATTATTTATTTATTTATTGGTGTTTAAGGTCACATACTTATGAACAATGGGTAATCGTGACCGTGACAGATTTATGAGTGGAGGAAGTCAGAGTACATGGAGAGAACCACCGATCAACCGTCAGCTCTTCGATATTCTAACTCTGTTCAAGCTCCGACCAAACAGGGTTACAGCGGTTGAAGACATGTGCACCATCGACGTGTGAAGTACGCCTTAGTATACGGCGTCATCGTGCCCCCCCCCCCCCCCCCCCCCATGTAGGCAACCGGGATAAAGTGCCCTGCCCAAGGACACAACGCGGGTCGTCCCGGGCGGGGATCAAACTCAGGATCTCTAGCATAGAAGTCCAACAGTCTACCACTTTGCCACCGCGCACCCGGATATATAATTACAGTCTTCGAAAACTAATCATCGTCAAAATAACGCCCGATTTAGGTTTTAAAGACAAATAACCGGTTTAAAGGGGAAACGATTGTCAGTGAACTTTGACTTGAAGTCGGCAGTAATCTTTCAATGCCTTTCTGTGAATGCATATGTTCCAATAATGACCTGTTGCATTTCAAAGAAATACCCGACAGAAATGTTATTAAAATATTAAAATGTCAGAGAAAATGGGCACATTCAAAGACAATTTCGTGATAACAATCCGTCAAGAATAAAAAATTTCACACTTAACCTCAGTTAATATCAGCTACATTTTTTATTAGGGTTTAACAACACATTAACAGCCAGGGTCATATCATGTCGTTGACAGTTTTATGGGTGGAGGAAGTCGGAGTACCCGGAGAGAACCACCGAGCAATGACGTCATGGCGTATCATGGTCCTGGCCGGAAAAGCGGCCTCTAGGGTTCAAAGGCTTAATTAATCTAAATTACAATTACAGTCATTGCGGGGGGTGGGGGGGGGGTCGGTACACGTTATGATATTCGACTGACGGTTCCTTGGATGGAATGATGACCCAATAATAGCTATATCAGTTTGGACGTAGTTCAATTCAATTCAATTCAGTTTATTCACAAACCATTTTTTATAGTACTTGAGGTTTTCACATGGGGTTACAAATACATGTATATATTTATATATAAACAGTGTGCACATGTGAGGGTGCTAAATGTGTTTATGATCTGGGGTGTCTCAGGAAATCAATTGGGTTTCTATGTTCCGACCCAAACTCCTGGATGTTTTCTATTTTTCCTGTCATTTTTTGGCATATATATATATAGCATACTTATTGAATAAATATTTATTTATTGATGTTTAAGGTCACATATTTATGCACAATGGCTAATCATGACCGTGACAGTTTTACGGGTGGAGGAAGCCGGAGTACCCGGAGAGAACCACCGAGCAACGACGAGCAGCTGCCAGCTCCCCAACATCGTAACTCCGCACTGCAGCTCGGGCAGGGTTAGATTGGTTGAAGACATGCGTACCATCGACGTGCAGTACGCTTTAGTACACGGCGTCATCGTGCCCCCACGCGGGCAATGGAGATGAAGTGTCTTGCCCTATTGAATAAATATTGTTTAAACTAAAACGCCTGGAGTCACCTTACCTTTGCTAGTATTGAAAGATGAGCAGGGATGAGTCACAGACACTACACTTCCCTGCTCCTAAAATAGGGAAGGTGATTGTTGGCGCCTTACAAACGTCGCGTCGAAAGTAAAGTCTGTTGCGAGGTATCTAGCCCAGGAATATTAGGTATAAAAATGGCCAAGCAGGGGAAAAAATACCACAAAGCTGATTTTTTGCATATAAGATGTCTATATCAGCATACATACTATGTCAAAAGTTCCCATGATTCTGAGCGGAGCTTTTTGAGTAATGACCCATTTTATGTTTTTCTCACCTAGGTAAAAAAAATGTTTTGCTAGCTGTATCCATTTAATCTCATTCTGAGAGTAAAGTATTAATACTTGATGTCTTTTGACTTTGATATAATGAAGTATACCACTTTATGTAATTATAAATAATGTTTTCGTTAGGTTACAGCTTTTTATCTTGTCACAGCACAGGAAAATGTTGAAAAAAACACGGTTTTCCGTGCTCCGTTTTCTTTCAAATTTTGTGAATCGAGGGCTTGTTCACGGAAAACTTCATTATGAGTGGGGATAATTTTTCTCTCAGAAACTTCTCTGGTGACCTGGGCATATATAAAAAGTAATTTCATTGCGCCCCATCCACAGTTCTCATTTAAATTGATATAAGACTTAACCCTACCCCCTAAAAACTGTAATTGCCTTAATTACGCTACGAGTAATGTTGTCCGATTTTTGGCTATTTATGTTTGGATTATAGTTTGTTTTTGGATCACATTTTAACAAAGCATTAATTTATGGGTACCGGAAGACAATATCGGACAGAACAGTTTTAAATGTATAGCAATTAACCCCATAACATTGGTGCCGTAAGTACATATGAGATGGTTCAGTATGCAGAAATGATTAAGATACCGAAACTGGGTGTCAGATTTTTTCATATCACCCAAAAGCCTCACTCAATCCCTCCCCAAGTGAGAGTTGCTTATGGCTGGTAGTGGTATCGAAGATTTGTGGGAATCGGTTTATGCACCTGGGACAGTTGTTCACATGTAGACCGGCCATGCATTTGCTCGCAGTCTTTGAACCCACTTACTGACACAAACTGTCTTAGCTAAGCTGATTTTTGATGGACAATTTCCCGATGAAAGCATTTCAGCCGACATATTTTTAATTTCCTCTGTATTGGAACGAAAATATCTCTTAACAGATAATGTGAATCATTCAGTGGATGAAATGGAGCAAATCTTCAAAAATTTGTGTTATCAAGCCAGTAATGAAAGTCGAACAGGCAAACTATGGGTGCAATATTCTCAGCAAGTGGAACTTATTAAAGACATTATAAGTGCTGAACGTACCGGAGATTGGAATCGCCACCTAATCAGCATCAAATCTATGCTTCCTCATTTCCACGCTGCTGGTCACCTGGCTTATGCCAAATGCGCCCATCTTTATATACAATAAATGGAGGATCTGCTTTCCAAGATGTCAGAAGATGATGATTACACGTCTTTCACTAAGCTTGGTTATTTCAGACGGAGTAATATGTATTGGGGTGGTAATTCTCAGACCAGACCATAGAACAGTGTTTAATGCGCATCTTTAAAGTATCTGGAGGTATGACAAGGGGGCGTGGCATAACGGATACGACACTTGCAAAATGGGTGACAGCTCTGCCCAGGTGTGCACCTTTTTGTTCTGCTCTCGAACAGTTATCCAATGTACATACTGGTGACAGCGAGCAACACAAAGACATCAGACCTTCCACACAAAACCGAGACAGCGATGACATCACAAAAACTCACTGACTGACTGAAAGCCCACCATCCGTTTCAAAATCGCCAAAAAGATCACCTACACGCTAACAACTAAAGTGTTAAAAACTACACTTGAAGTGCTGTATTTAACACTTACTAAGTGCTGAACTAGCACTTTGTTCAAGTGTAGATATCCCAGAACTTGACAGGTGTTACAATAATACCACTTGACAAGTGTAATGTCGCGACACTTAAAAGGAAACAACGCAGATGACGCGGATCAGGCTCGAACTCTCGAGCCTGATCCGCGTAATCTGCGTTGTGTCCTTTTAATTATGTACCCACCAAACGCAAATCAAATTATGGACGATTCTGGAAGAACCACCAATGCTAGACACATGGGAAGTGCCATCCATTCAAGTTTCAGATGTCTGACGATTGTAATGTCTAAGTGCTTAAAGCATTGCACTTTGAGTGTTAAAATCAAACCCTAAGAGTTAGAATGGGTTTAACACCTTGAAAGTGTCAGTTTTAACACTTTTGTTTTTAGTTTTAGTATGTACCAATGTTAACCCTTTAACTTGTCAAGTGGTGTTACAATAATACCACTTGACAAGTGTAATGTCGCGACACTTAAAAGGAAACAACGCAGATGACGCGGATCAGGCTCGAACTCTCGAGCCTGATCCGCGTCATCTGCGTTGTGCCCTTTTAATTATGTACACACCAAGCGCAAATCAAATTATGGACGATTCTGGAAGAACCACCAATGCTAGACACATGGGAAGTGCCATCCATTCAAGTTTCAGATGTCTGACGATTGTAATGTCTAAGTGCTTAAAGCATTGCACTTTGAGTGTTAAAATCAAACACTAAGAGTTAGAATGGGTTTAACACCTTGAACGTGTCAGTTTTAACACTTAAGTTTTTAGTGTGTAGTATCTCTATCTACAGGCAAGATTGCCGAATCATCAGTCAACTGTCACAATGTAATAAGTGTGGGGACAAATGCAATCAAGAAGATGACAGGCAAAGCCTTTTCTTCTGTTAAGTTACATAGATCAGATGCAGCTAAATCATTGGCTGCAATGAGTAATACCATAACAGTTCATGATGATGAAGTTGTTGTAAATCCATCTCTATTATTCAATCGAATCACATGTGTATTGGAATCACAAGAACAGATGAAAGATTACTTGGCCTATGAACTCTCACAGGAACCTCTATCTCTCTTTGATAAAAGTGGCATGCGCAAGACGCAGAAAAGTGTCAAAGCGACAATGCTAAAATCAAAAGGCAAAGAATTGAACACTCTGCCTGATAAACCCCTATTCGTTCTTGATGGAGGTTACTTGATTCGTGCGTGGAAATTATCTAACTTATATAACCAAGCACTTTGGAGAAGATGCTCACATTGTCTTTGATGGTTATGTCAAATGTACAACGAAAAGTCAGGAGAAAATGCGTCGTACAAAAGGCCGGTGTTCAGCTGATCTAAAGGTTGAGCTTGATCTCCCAGTTACGCATTGTCAAAGTGAGTTCTTGGCTAATGCATCCAACAAAAGCCAGTTGATTCAAATTCTCAGTGATTACCTGCAGGAATCTGGAATCAAGAGACATCAAGCAGAGAGTGATGCAGATACCTTAACCCTTTACCTGACCTGAAAAGCAGACGACACTTGCAAAAATAATTCTTGAATAACTATTTTTTTTTATTTTTTGTCTCAAAAACATAGGTTATGACCCCTCGTTGGAACGAGCTCGACGAGACAAAAAAAGAAAAAAATAATGAAAATTAATTGGCGATTTTTGAGAATAGCGCTGGTCGGTTTGGGTCGTTACGTTAGGTAAAGGGTTAATTGTCAAAACAGCTTTCGATCTTGCATCAAAATCAGACTCGGACATTGTAGTTGTAGGAACTGACACTGACCTGCTTGTAATGTTACTCTCATTGGGAGGTACATGTAGTGAAATGAAATTACATATGCTCACATCTCGCGAGCACTCTTCTAGGGTTTACTTACAAGTACAAACTTGGCTATTCAAACCCCTGGTGCCTTCGTCGTGGGGCTGGGAGGAACGATGTGGATGTATCCGCCCAATTATTTCTAAAGATGCTGTTGCACCTAAGTCGCTGTTGAATTTTATTAGTTGTGGATGTAAAGCTGGGTGTTCCAGTCTTGTGGATGTCGGAAATCAGGGTTGTTCTGTTCGAACATATGTAAAATATGTATGGGAATAGACTGTACCACTTTTGATAGTATATGGGCTGCTATCGCTCATGATGAAGATGGCGACCTTTGAATCAATTGTGAGAAAAGGTGTTCGAAAGTTGCATTGTGAACAGAAAAGAAATTAACAATATTTTATTTTGACTTGTAGTTCCAGACTCAGGAATTATTTCTTGGAAAGTCCTCAAAGAGATCTTTCCAAGAAATAAATCACGAGGTTGGTTCTATCAATGAGTATCAAATATTAAAGGATGTTTTGTGTTTATTCTGCAACTTTCTTCCAGTAGCAAGAGCACATAATTTATGTGAAGTGACCAAAACACGCTGCGAGCAATACCACAATTCGATAGTGTTTTGCAAGAAAGGACCAGTATTATGGTAAATTGTATGATAGTTATGAAGTTCTGGTGACAATTATTGAATGCCATACACTTTTTTTCGTCCAACAGAGGGTAAAACATAATCGAAGTAACGCTTTGCTCAGCCCACCATATATCAAATATGAGTCTAATTTTATATTTGTTTTTATATTTTGGCATTTTCAATAACCATGCAAATATGGACTCCAATGCAAATGGCTCATTGAGCCTGTTTCAATGTAATCCATATTTGCATGGTTTATTGAGATTGTTCATGAACATCATTGTTGCATATACCATAATTGGTGTAATGTTTTACAGCTGTATATAGGTGAAAGATTAACAAACCTTTTCTCATATTACTCAGGGCACGGGCAATTTTGGGCAAAGTTTGCCATTCAGTTCTTATTTGACAACATTTTCCTTTGCAATAACTAAAATATTTTACAATTAGACAGATGAGTATTCAATGAATATAGTAATATGTATAACAGGGTGAACTGAGGATGTCACATGATGAAAAACACCAGCTACAGAAAAGCTTCATTTAGCCAAAATTCCCTTGAAATGGGCCATCACATAAAAATGCGTTAAAAAAAGCTCCAGTGGGATTTGAGGGGACTTTTGATATGATGTCAGGGACATATTATAGATGTCATATGCTAAAAATCAGCTTTGTGGTATTTTTTCCTATGATTTACCCCATTGTTCCAGGACTAATCAGTTAGCGACTATCGAAGAAACATAATTGTTGAATTGTCGTAGGAGGCTGTAATGCAAATGCAAATTTACGTGTTGGTGATTAGCTGTATCAACTCCACATTCGACCGGTATGCCTTGATTGAGCAGAATCAAAATTAAGTCTGTGAGTGGGAAATTAGTGTTAGATGAAATTAAAATTTGATGGAAGCTAAATTAGAGGGCAATATAATCAACTCTGTGGTGTGAATGTTAGAGTAAGACGTGGTTGGACGTCCATGTATTGTTGAACGTGCTACAATGCTGCATTTTCTGGATGTACTTTTGAAATGTACAGTTCATATGACTTGACGGCGCACATAATGTTATTGAGTAACTCATACATCCTACCTTCTCCCTTTGTGTCATTCGGACTGTTTTGTTCCCGGTGATTTTTGTCCATTTCATCTTTTTAGATATACATATATGTTTCCGCTGCCATCATTGCTAACAGCAAATGTCTCTCGTGCCATGTCTCTCAAGTTTTCCCTTCCACGCCGACAAAGATAAATAGAGGATATGGAATGAGTGTTTTTCTCATATATACTCTCCCAAAAAAGATACTCTCCCAAAAAAGAAAGTGTGCATGCTAAAAAATAACACTAAAAAAAGATATATATCATTTTCATTCATGGAAATTTTATTCAATCACAGATGAATCAATTTGTGATGCCATGGAGAGTCAAAGACACTAAGGGTCAAACACAAAAGTCACACACTCAATATCTGGTATGACCTCCGTCTGCATCGTCTACTGCTGTGCATCTATGCCTCATGGAAGCGAACAAGTTAGCATGGAAGTGGGTTAGGGTAGGGTTAGGTAGGGTTAGGGTTAGGTTAGGTTAGGGTTAGGGTAGGGTTAGGTTAGGCTAACCCTGACCCTAACCCTACTCTGCACCATTGCAGTCGAGCACGACGATGACGTAACGTCAAAATCGGACGAATTGCAGGTCTTCGAGGACGTAAGCCGTATTCTCTCAGCCGGTTGATTACTGTTTGAGGATGTATCCGTCTCAGGTTAGGGATGTTCCTGGCGGTCGTCGTTGCCGTTTGTTGCCGGTTCCGGAGATGGACGACACGGATATACCGATGTCGATGGACTAGCCTGTCTACAGTGTTACGGTGGCAGTTCAAATGCTGGGCAACCTCTCTGTGTGTTCTGCCAGCTCTAATCATACCCAGGGCAAGAAGACGTTGATTCATTGTCAATCTTGGCATGCTAATGTGGAGTCGTTTTAACAGCAGCGCAAGTTTGAATGTGAACGATAGGAAGGCCTTACTTTAGTGTTAAAATACCCAAGGATTCACACTGCTGCATGAATTTTCAGACTCGCCACGTGCAAAACATGCCTTTTCACAAACGTGCAGCACGTTATTTACCGTTGATGCAATTTTAATGGGGAAAGCTGTTTTGTGTTCAATATAACTTATTCATGAACAGGTTAACACTCTTTACACCTACGAAATTATTTTTTTGGAGTTTGATCAATTTCTGCAATGCACACTTTCTTTTTTGGGCGAGTATAATATTTATGAAACGAGTATAAGAATTTTCTGTTTGGGCGAGCCTCTGGCGAGCCCAAACGGAAAATTCGGACGAGTTTCATAAATATTGTATGAGAAAAACACTCATTTCATATTTTATTTATCATATGACACACACACGCACAAATTAGCCACTTAGTATGACGTTTTAACCCATCACCTAACTTGAGTTGCAGACGGCACTTGGAAAAAAACATCCTCGTATTCCTAAAAATTTTCATTTTTTGCTTCCAAAACATAGGTTATGACCCCTCATTGGAACGAGCTCGTCGAGCTCGTTCCAATGAGGGGTCATAACCTATGTTTTTGAGACAAAAAATGAAAAATAATGAAAATTAATTGGCGATTTTTGAGAATAGCGCTGGCCGGTTTTGTCCGTTACAAAACCCACCCTAAATAGAACAGATAACGTAAATTCTCCCTACTGAAGTTATGCAAATGTGACCCAGTTGTATTTTGTTTAGCCAGTCAAATTGTTCAGTTTTGAAATTGACCAATGAAAGGTCCCAACTCTAATTATGCAAATTATGAAAATGTGGCCCAGTTGTATTTTGTTCAGCCAATCAAATTGTCTAGTTTTGAAATTGACCAATGAAATTGACGGAAGGCTTTATTTATCACTGATTGGTATGAAAACAAAATATCAAATGTTTTAAAGTGAACAAAACGGACAAGTCAAATGATAAAACATTATCTCAAACCACACATTTTGGAAAAGCCCATTGGGTGTATTTGGCGAAACCACAAATTTGTCCTCGTATAATTTAGCGATTTCCTCGACAGAAATCCTTTGATAAATCCTCGCAGACTGAAAGGCAATAAACGAAGAAGTCATACAAGCGATAACTGAACACAACCGAAGGTCAGTTGAGACTGTGGCGTAGCCAGCCCAAAGCAACTGCGGGGGACAAACTCACAGAACCTGGCTTAGATACGTTTTAATAGGGTGGCGAGGGGGTGGTGTGTGCGGGAAAAGCTTTCCAAACCTTCACATTTCCGAATTTTGCGTCCCCAAAGTTTGAGGTAGGTAACAAAGATAACAATAATCAGGGTTTCCACCAGACGGAAATAAATGTGTCCGATATGGGTTCGGCCCGTGATAGAAAAATTTGGAATTTCAGGGTTCAAAAACCCCCATCTTCTTGCATCAGAGCGAATATTTTGAGATTTTTCATGTACTGATGAGTGTCTACCTTTTCACCGGCACAGATATTAGGACAGGCAATCTACAAATCTACAACCTAACCCCATGGACCTAACCCCCCCATGATCTTTATGCCATTTTTGGACAAATTTCGAGGACCAACTTCGAGGGAAAGTGGGGGACGCGTCCCCCAATCCCCCACCCCCCGTGGCCACGCCTCTGAGTTGAGGCGATATGAACCGAGAAGCCACAACGACGCGACATTTGTACACAGATTTGTAACCAGGGGCCAATACTATAAACTTTTCACAATTGTATTTTCTAGAATTGTTTTTTCTAGTTTTGACCCTAACTGACTAAAATGAATCATTAGCATTTTCAAAGATCTTGCCATATCTTTTGAAATGCTAATGATTCATTTTAGTCGGTTAAATTAATAAGTAGAAAATACAATTGTAAAAGTTTTATTGTATTGGCTCTTGTTCGTACAAGAGGTTCTGCAAAATAATGCGGGCGTGTGTATTGTACTCCACTGATAGACAAAACGGTTAATCAATTAACTTTTTCTGTTTACGATTTTCAACCGTTAACAAACTACTATCGGTTCCTTGCAGCCCTCACAGGGTTACGACAATACGCGCACTTTCAATCTCGGTGCCTATGTCCCTCGACGGCCATGGCTAAACTTGGATCTTCTCTGAGTGCCATCAGGCCAACTGCCTCTCAGAATTCTGCTTCACTCTTCATACAGTCGGAACGCAAAGTTTCAACATATTAATTCTGATTTAACCAGTGCTTTGTAATTCGATAGGAATAGAGATATTAATGCGTATTTTGTTTGAGTTACACTCGCTTGACATTTCGTGATATTTATTTATTTATTTATTGGTGTTTAAGGTGGCTAATCGTGACCATGACAGTTTTACGGGTGCAGGAAGCCGGAGGTCCCGGAGAGAACCACCGAGCAACGACGAGCAGCTGTCAGCTCTCCAACATCGTAACTCTGAACTCTGCACCGCAGCACAGGCAAGGTAAGATTGGTTGAAGACATGCGCACCATCGACGTGCAGTACGCCTCAGTGCACAGCGTCATCGTGCCCCTATGTAGGCAATCGGGGTGAAGTGTCTTGCCCAAGGACACAACGCGATTGCCGCAGGTGGGATTCGAACCGAGGACCTCTCGGCTTGCAGCCTGCACCTCTACCAACTGAGCCACCGCGCCCCCTGACATTTCGTGGACACTTTTATTATTATGAGTTCGTGTTCTGTGATGTCTGGCAACATATCTCGGAACTTTCCTGGCTTTGTAAGATATGCCTCTTTTTGAAACAACTAGACATTTTAATGATTGTCTGAAACGGCCATAACACGATTAAACTGTTTACGTTCAAATTACCCGTGAACAATTGCTAATTAAGATCCACGATGGACAGGATGATACATTGGTTTAGGGCAACCATAAAGAGAAAATCGCTTGCCATGTTCCACGCGTGTACGCTCACTTATCTCTACTTCGACAACGGGAAACAATATTCTAGCTAATTAGAGGTTAAGTTGACCGCATTATTTCTAATTGACCATTTAACCAGATAGCGTGACACAAACAAGTAAATATTATTTAATCGAAGGCTCCCATAAATTTCGCCAGCAATCTTCGCTATATTAATGTGATTTGTGTTTTTCCCACAAATCTTAGGACTTGTGGAGACTTGAGTCCAAGTTAAATTACATAAAAAATAATAAAGTTGTAATCCCAGCTCTTGGCCTAAAATAACGTGACAGACGACCACCCCAGGCATTGGTTTCCAGGTCCTACTTTACCAGCAAAACAGAGCTTGTTTACCATCGTAAACAAACGCTACTTTACTTCTCGGTGTTCCCACGGAGAGGAGAAACAGTTATTACTTTATTGTATTGCTCGCAACGCGTGTAAAAGCTTTAACCCAACCATATGCAGTTATAATTTATAATTTCATTCTGTCCCATGAGACTCTTTTTGGTATTATAACCCTCTGAACACTGGTGGTATCTTCCATGCCAGTTCAATGCCAGCAATTGGAAAAGTACACATTCATTATCTGGGGGTGGACCAATTAATATTTTCAACGTGCAGCCTTCGGGCTGCACGTTGAAAATATTATTTGGTCTTCCCAACACATTAATTTAACAGGCATCCTACTTAATTAAGTTATGAAGTATCACGTGTCTTGGCCGGAAAAGAGGTTCCACGTGTTCAATGGGTTAATGATAACTCGTCTTATGATCATTAGATATCCAATACGTAGAGAAATAGGGGGCGCGGTGGCTCAGTAGGTAGGGGGTGCAGGCTGCAAGCCGAAAGGTCCTGGGTTCGAATCCCACCTGCGGCAACCGCGTTGTGTCCTTGGGCAAGACACTTCATCCCCATTGCCCATCTGGGGTCACGGTGACGTCGTGGACTAAGGCGTACTGCACGTCGATGGTGCACTTGTCTTCAACCAATGCTAACCCTGCTTGTGTGGAGTTAGTATGTTGGGGAGCTGACAATTGATCGCCGTTGCTCGGTGGTTTTCTCCGGGTACTTCGGCTTCCTCCACCCGTAAAACTGTCATGGTCATGATTAGCCATAGTGCAGAAATATAGGACCTTAAACCCCAATAAATAAATAAATAAATAAATAAATAAATAATACGTAGAGAATAGAAACTAATTTTCAAAATCCATAATTGCCTATTTTTATAGGCGCAAAAATATGGATCGCTCAAGAAAGTTAAGATTTTTCTTCAGATGAACAAAAAATGGTGAGAACTTCATTACGCAGATACGAGACAAATGTCAGGATGTCACTCAACTTTTAACAATTTTGATAAGAAATTTAACCTTTTAAGAATAAAACATTGGAGGTCTTCGTGTGTTGGTATTTGTCCGACTTCTTCTCGAAAAAATCCTTATCCATTACCGATGTAATGGCAGTGTAATGTGTGGAAGTCTCTCTAATAATGTGCCCATTAAGAAACAAAAGTACTTCAATCTTTTGCGAGAGGGCACAGTGACATTGACACTTAACTCTTTTGGAGCGGATTATCCCGAGAAACAGAATTCTTAGCGCGTCATAATTTTCAGGAATTTTACTAAAATACGGTTTATTAGATTAAAGAGTTATCATTCTTAAAAGCGTCCCAGGGATCTCATAGAGTGTTTGTTTTTCAGAATTGGATAATGATTTGTTTTATATATATTTTTTGTATATATTGCCGTAAATTTTAGTAGGATTTTGTGGAGCCATTCTCTACTGATTTCAGTATTTCTGCAGTCAAAATAACAATAGGATCTACATTATTAGAGACAATGTGATATAGTCATTACAAAGCGTAAAGGTGCCAACTGCAACGCAGATGCGTTGCAGTTGGCAACTTTATGCTTTCCAGTGACAATATAACTGTTCTTGGATGGAATAAAAATCGTGCACGAAACATAGGAATGCGTTGATGTTTGATTGATAGCACTTGGAGATGGACACACACAGTTGTCTAAAATACCGACTATAATTGCCTACCTCGGGTTCGCGTGCTGTCGACTTTAGCTGCCTGTCGCGCCCAAAGAGTTAATTACGCCGGATAATATACATGACCTCATCCCTGCATGAATTCCAGGCTCGAGGCTAGAAAGAGGGTCGGAGTGGGGGAGGTCTGCCCCCAAGATCATGTCATTGAAAAATTGAAAAACTGTAGACCGCCCGCTCGCCAACATTTTCTCTGAAAGCCGCTAATTTGAAAAAAACACTTGACCATTTTTTACAGAACCACAAGTTTTATAAGGTAAAAATACCCAAATGTTTCACATATCTTTTTTGTGAATTATTATTTTAAAGATTAAGTTTCATTAAACAAACAGTCTCGGAAAATTTCAACTCTCATCCCGCCATGTCTGCCAGAGTCATATAACCGTGGGGAACGGCCGTCGATATCTGCTTTGAAACAATGGTGTTCAACTGATGACTCGGAGACAAATTAAAGATGATAACAATTTAATATTGAATCTGGTAATCCAAATGTCTAACAGTAATCAACATTTAACAACTAGTCTTGTTGGATATCCGAACAATTTTACAGCAATAGCTCATGGGATTTCCCAATAAAATGAAGCAGAGTAACGTTTGGAAATCCAAACTATAACTGAATTCTTACTTGTGATCAAGGCTATATATACAATATAATAAATGCGTCATGTCATAACAAGTTTACTTGATATAAAGATTAAAGTAAGCTTTCACTGGGTCTTAATGATATGCCTTCTTAACTTAGTGAATAGAGCTTAAATAAACAATGGAGGAAAACAATGAATAGAGGCAACTTGTTAACAACTTCTATAAGAGAGGCTTGCTGTCACACGACGATGAAGAAATATGCCAAGTTTGAAACAAATGAAATTGAATTGAACAAAATGCGAACAGTAGATTGTGAATGCAGTATAATAATAGTAAATTTGTCTTTTTGATTCGAAAGTTTATCATGGCCTGTACACGCTCCGGTGATATAATCTCTGCCGCTCCAATTGATGCGACCCGCAGCAACACATTTAAGCCATTAAAATAGTAACGTCCCAAAATTCCGAAATACAAAAAAATTATGGTCGCTTGTACCGCCGGTGTCTCTTATGTTCAGGAGTTCCCGGTCTTGACAAAGTTGGACGAAGGCCCGGGATTCTACTCTGATTGTCCCGGATGTACTCTCGAGCTGCCTCGTCCAACTCACAGTCTTTAACCCATGAGTTATCAGCATCTGGATGGTCTCTCCATTTAATCAGATACTGAAGGCCAAATTGCACGGACCTACAGTATCTGATCACAGTCTCAGTAACTCTTTTTGGCTGGACAGTGTTTTTCGGACGGTTGTGGACGGATAGAGCTGAGCACTCCTCCCGCGGCGTCTGAATTGAAATGTTTTTCATCTGGGGGGAACATTGAACAGGCGTGTCGGTGGAAGTTGGTGCTGCGTTGACACTGACGTCGACTTTTAATGGAGAGTTAATATAAGTTTGAGTACTCACTGAGTTTTTGTGGATGTGTTTGTCTGTTTCTGTAAAAACACTTGAAGCACATACACTAACTTCTGGTGATTTATTGGAACTCTGTGGAAACTGAATGTTCTGATGCCGGTAAGTCTGTTGTTGTAGCTGTTCGGTGTTTTTCCTTTTGTTGTAGTCCGTCATACGCCGCTCATCTCGTAGTTTATTTGCAGTGGATTTTTGCGGTGGTTGTTTTTTCCATGACAATACCAACGTGGTGGAATCTTCACTAGTCTGGAGAGTCCATTGCATCTTCATTTTATCCAGATGAAGATTATCAAGGATTGTCTGCATATTGTCGGGTAATTTGTTGAACATCTTTAAATTTATAGTATCAGTTGGAACGTGGTACCTGGATCGTTTGGACAAGCTAAAAAGATGTCCAGTCGCGGATTCTCTCACCAATTATAACCGTGGGGAACGGCCGTCGATATCTGCTTTGAAACAATGGTGTTCAACTGATGACTCGGAGACAAATTAAAGATGATAACAATTTAATATTGAATCTGGTAATCCAAATGTCTAACAGTAATCAACATTTAACAACTAGTCTTGTTGGATATCCGAACAATTTTACAGCAATAGCTCATGGGATTTCCCAATAAAATGAAGCAGAGTAACGTTTGGAAATCCAAACTATAACTGAATTCTTACTTGTGATCAAGGCTATATATACAATATAATAAATGCGTCATGTCATAACAAGTTTACTTGATATAAAGATTAAAGTAAGCTTTCACTGGGTCTTAATGATATGCCTTCTTAACTTAGTGAATAGAGCTTAAATAAACAATGGAGGAAAACAATGAATAGAGGCAACTTGTTAACAACTTCTATAAGAGAGGCTTGCTGTCACACGACGATGAAGAAATATGCCAAGTTTGAAACAAATGAAATTGAATTGAACAAAATGCGAACAGTAGATTGTGAATGCAGTATAATAAAAGTAAATTTGTCTTTTTGATTCGAAAGTTTATCATGGCCTGTACACGCTCCGGTGATAGTCATCTCGAATCGGACAGTTTTGCGGATGGTTGAAGCTGGTAAAATCGATAGAAACGCCGAGCCGCGGCGAGCAACTGTCAGACTCCCCAACGTACTAACTCCGCACTACTAGGGTTAGCATTGGTGTAAGACAAGTGCGTCATCGACGTACAATACACCTTAGTACACAACACTGCCGTGCCCCCATGTGGGCAATCGGGTGAAACTGATAGTGTGCTACCTTGACCACAGATTTCAATTCACAGTATATTGCTCTGTTACAATTGACTGGATAGTGCCAAGAATCAGATTTTGCTGTTGACATCTTGCTCAGTTACATTTGATTGGATAGTGCCAAGAGGCACTATCCAATCAAATTTAACTGAGCAAGATGTCAACAGCAAAATCTGATTCTTACGAGGGTCAATATGAAACCACCATCAGTAGACTGTAGATCTTATAGCCACAGCCTACAGTATTTAGTAAAGCCCAAATATGGGCTTCCAGCACTCTACCAGTTAATTTGAATCGGGTGATTTTAGAGGATCAGAAAAGGTTATCCTAGAAAAATGTGGAGAAACTTAATACAGGGTTAAACAATATGTGCATCCATGTTTATGACCCACAGCCCCCTTTGAAACGAGCTAATTTGCCAGCCCTCATCATTACGCGAAGTAGAGGTTAAGCTAAGCTGTGATCTGAAAATCTTCTAGCTGCAGGGGTTCATTGTGGTCCTCAAAACCTTTGAAGCTGGTGATGTTGAAAAAATATGTTTTCAAAGCTAGAGGGAAGAAACAAGTTTTCAAAAGAATTGTAACCAAAGTTAGATTGTGCAAAAGTACTAAACCCCAATTATTTTGTCGACCCGTTTGGTCATCGACAAATTGTTGATTATTATCGCCGACTAGTTGATTGGCAAATCTAATAATAATTTTATTACTCTTAATCCCTTACTTAACGCAATGGTCATACCTGGCATGCACTATTTGCAAAAACGCCCCTCAACTTTTCAATATTTTTCCAATTTTCACCTCCCAAAAATAGCTTAATACCTTTCATTGGAATTAGCCTGTCAGAAAAGGTTATCGAATCAAATGTGACTGAGCAATTCGTCATTAACAAAATCTGCTTCTTTTCAGAGTCAATAAGAAAGAAATCCCTCTAACAGAGTGAATATATTAAAATCATATCCTGTGATATTTCATAAAGCCCAATTATGGGCTTCCATCACTCTTCCAGTTAAGTGTCTTAACTATTTTGACGCGGATTATCCCGAGAAACAGAATTCTCAGCGCGTCATAATTTCCAGAAATTTCACTAAAATACGGTTTATTATAGTAAAGAGTTATAATTCTTATATCAAATATGAGTCTAATTTTATATTTGTTTTTATATTTTGGCATTTTCAATAACCATGCAAATATGGATGCCAATGCAACTGTCTCATTGAGCCTGTTTCAGTGTGATCCATATTTGCATTGTTTATTGAGATTTTTCATGAACCTCATTGGTTGCATATACCATAATTGGTGTAATGTTTTACAGCTGTATATAGGTGAAAGATTAACACACCTTTTCTCATATTACTCAGTCACCCTGCTAGTTGCACGGGCAATTTTGGGCAAAGTTTGCCATTCAGTTCTTATTTGACAACATTTTCCTTTGCAATAAATACAATATTTTACAATTAGACAGATGAGTATTCAATGAATATAGTAATATGTATAACAGGGTGAACTGGGGATGTCACATGATGAAAAACACCAGCTACAGAAAAGCTTCATTTAGCCAAAATTCCCTTGAAATGGGCCATCACATAAAAATGCGTTAAAAAAAGCTCCAGTGGGATTTGAGGGGACTTTTGATATGATGTCAGGGACATATTATAGATGTCATATGCTAAAAATCAGCTTTGTGGTATTTTTTCCTATGATTTACCCCATTGTTCCAGGACTAATCAGTTAGCGACTATCGAAGAAACATAATTGTTGAATTGTCGTAGGAGGCTGTAATGCAAATGCAAATTTACGTGTTGGTGATTAGCTGTATCAACTCCACATTCGACCGGTATGCCTTGATTGAGTAGAATCAAAATTAAGTCTGTGAGTGGGAAATTAGTGTTAGATGAAATTAAAATTTGATGGAAGCTAAATTAGAGGGCAATATAATCAACTCTGTGGTGTGAATGTTAGAGTAAGACGTGGTTGGACGTCCATGTATTGTTGAACGTGCTACAATGCTGCATTTTCTGGATGTACTTTTGAAATGTACAGTTCATATGACTTGACGGCGCACATAATGTTATTGAGTAACTCATACATCCTACCTTCTCCTCTTGTGTCATTCGGACTGTTTTTTTCCCGGTGATTTTTGTCCATTTCATCTTTTTTAGATATACATATTTCTTCCGCTGCCATCATTGCTAACAGCAAATGTCTCTCGTGCCATGTCTCTCAAGTTTTCCCTTCCACGCCGACAAAGATAAAAAGAGGATATGGAATGAGTGTTTTTCTCATATAATATTTAAGAAACGAGTCTAAGAATTTTCCGTTTTGGCGAGCCTCTGGCGAGCCCAAACGGAAAATTCGGACGAGTTTCATAAATATTATATGAGAAAAACACTCATTTCATATTTTATTTATCATATGACACGCACAAATTAGCCACTTAGTATGACTTTTTAACCCATCACCTAACTTGAGTTGCAGACGGCACTTGGAAAAAAACATCCTCGTATAACTAAAAATTTTCATTTTTTGCTTCCAAAACATAGGTTATGACCCCTCATTGGAACGAGCTCGTTCCAATGAGATGTCATAACCTATGTTTTGGAAGCAAAAAGTGAAAATATAAAAAAAATGAATGGCGTTTTTCTTGTAGGTAAAAGATTAATACAATATAACCCACCCTAAATAGAACAGATAACGTAAATTCTCCCTACTGAAATTATGCAAATGTGACCCAGTTGTATTTTGTTTAGCCAACCAAATTGTCCAGTTTTGAAATTGACCAATGAAATCGACGGAAGGCTTTATTTATCACTGATTGATATGAAAACAAAATATCAAATGTTTTAAAGTGAACAAAACGGACGAATCAATTGATAAAACATTATCTCAAACCACACATTTTGGAAAAGCCCATTGAGTGTATTTGGCGAAAACACAAATTTGTCCTCGTATAATTTAGCGATTTCCTCGACAGAAATCCTTTGATAAATCCTCGCAGACTGAAAGGCAATAAACGAAGGAGTCATACAAGCGATACCTGAACACAACCGAAGGTCAGTTGAGACAGTGGCGTAGCCAGCCCAAAGCAACTGCGGGGGACAATCTCGCAGAACCTGGCTTAGAGCCGTTTTAATAGGGTGGTGAGGGGGTGGTGTGTGCGGGAAAAGCTTTCCAAACCTTCACATTTCCGAATTTTGCGTCCCCAAAGTTTGAGGTAGGTAACCAAGTTAACAATAATCAGGGTTTCCACCAGACAGAAATAAATGTGTCCGATATGGGTTCGGCCCGTGATAGAAAAATTTGGAATTTCAGGGATCAAAAACCCCCATCATCTTGCATCTGAGCGAATATTTTGAGATTTTTCATGTACTGATGAGTGTCTACCTTTTCACCGGCACAGATATTAGGACAGGCAATCTACAAATCTACAACCTAACCCCATGAACCTAACCCCCCTATGATCTTTATGCCATTTTTGGACAAATTTCGAGGACCAACTTCGAGGGAAAGTGGGGGACGCGTCCCCCAATCCCCCACCCGCCGTGGCCACGCCACTGAGTTGAGGCGATATGAACCGAGAAGCCACAACGACGCGACATTTGTACACAGATTTGCAACCAGGGGCCAATACTATAAACTTTTTACAATTGTATTTTCTAGAATTGTATTTTCCAGTTTTGACTCTAACTGACGAAAATGAATCATTAGCATTTTCAAAGATCTGGCAAGTTGGCAAATTGCCATATCTTTTAAAATGCTAATGATTCATTTTAGTCGGTTATATTAATAAATAGAAATACAATTCTAGAAAATACAATTGTAAAAGTTTTATAATATTGGCTCGTGTTCTTACAAGAGGTTCTGCAAAATAATACGGGCGTGTGTATTGTACTCCACTGACAGACAAAACGGTTAATCTAGTAATTTTTTCCTGTTTACGATTTTCAATACCGGTTAACCGGTATCGAAAATGGTAACCGCAAAAAATTATGGTTACCGCCACTTATGATATATATGTGGAAATGTGTTTCAAAATTGAAATCACACTCTCATATATACTAGTAGAAAAAATGGAACTCTCGGTGTTTTAACCCTTTACCCAACGCAGACGATATCGAAATTTATTATTTTAAATATCATTTTTTTTAAAAATTTCAAAACATTTCAACAAAACCATATCATGTGACCCCTCGTTGGAACGAGCTCGATGAGCTCGTTCCAACGAGGGGTCACATGATATGGTTTTGTTGAAATGTTTTGAAAAATAATATTTTTTCATCTGCTAAATTTGCATAATACGCGGGCGGATGCGTTCGATTCGTTGGGTAAAGGGTTAAATCTTTTCCTGACGAATCGAGCGCATCAACCCGCGTAATTTACGAATTGAATAGTTGAAAGAAAAATATTTTTTCCAAAAAAGTAACAAGAACATATTATGTGAGGCCTTATACGAACGAACCCGTCTAGCTCGTCCCAATGAAGTATCACATGATATGGTTTTGTTGATTTTTTTTTCTTTTTTTTTTTTTTGAAACCTTCGAAAACAAAGTAATTAAAGTAACAAATTTCGATGTCGTTTGCGTTAGGCAAAAGGTTTTTTGGGGGTACAGTTGGCAATGTATTGCCTTGAGTGTCGGTTATTTATTTATTTATTTATTTATTTATTTATTTATTTATTTATTTATTTATTTATTTATTTATTTATTTATTTATTTATGTTTAAGGTCACATATTTCTGCCTGATGCCATAGGGTAACCTCAACATGGATATAATCTCAAGTCCAGCCAATCGTTTATGCCCATGTTGCCCGTTTTAGAGGACTTTGTCGCAGGATTACAGGGGTTAAATTGATGTTCGAAATGATGGAGGAAAATTTATGTTCTTATCAGTGTTCAGTCGACAGCCAGTGACTGTCGTCTGAACTCCAATTCTAACGTAAACCTTGCCACCTTGTCAATGTCCTGTCCGCTTGGGACTGTTAGGATTTCTGAATGTGCCTGTAGCTTACAACGCCAAAGGGTGATCAACGATAATTCACTGAAAAGATTATTTATTTACATGTACGAAGAAATATAATATGAAACAATTTACTCACAAAATTATCCATAAAAATACACTAATTACGCGGATAAAAGTTTATTCTTTAGGGCCCTCGACGTCTTCCACAGCTAGCTGTGTCCGCTAGATCAACCTCACATCATCTTCATTTTCTCACGGTTTGTGATACAAAGTGTCTATTCACTTCTCGTTGCTTCCTCCTCGCAGGGTTAACTTCACAGTCAATCGGGCTTAACACATAAAATGTTCTGCTTGTGTGACTCTATCAGTGTTCTCACAGTTCAATCACAATTCAATCGGCGTCTACCACAGTTCACGACCACTTTGCGCCTTGCCTGGCTCTCACGGGGTTAAGTTATTTTTCGCCTCTAGATATATACTTACAAAGCTTATATAAAAATATTCTGCAAAGTGTTCTCAACATCACCATTTTTCGCACCGCCTAGAACTATCTTATCTCGCCAGCTATTCAAGCGCTTACTCAAGCTCTTAATACGGTTTCTAGACCTCAACGTTACAGCTTTTACTTCTTTGGCTACTATGCCACTGCGGTTCGCAATCATTAAAAAACTACATCGGTTCCTTACAGCTCTCACAGGGTTACGACAAGACGCGGACTTTCAATCTCGGTGCCTATGACCCTCGACGGCCAAGGCTAAATTCGGACCTTCTCTGAGTGCCCTCAGGCCAACTGCCCACATCAGAATTCTGCTTCACTCTTTATACAGTGGGAACGCAAAGTTTAAACATATTAATTATGTTTTAACGAGTGCTTTGTAATTCGATAGGGATAGAGATATTAATGCGTATTTTGTTTGAGTTAGACTCGCTTGACATTTCGTGGACACTTTTATTATTACGAGCTCGTGTTCTGTGATGTCTGGAAACATATCTCGTAGCTCTCCTGCCTTGGTGAGATATGCCTCTTTTGAAACAAGTAGACATTTTAATGATTGTCTGAAACGGTCATAACACGATTAAACTGTTTATCTTCAAATTACCCGTGAACAATCGCTAATTCAGATCCACGATGGACAGGATGATACATTGGTTTAGTGTAACCATGAAGAGAAAATCGCTTGCCATGTTCCACCCGTGTGCGCTCACTTATCTCTGCTTCGACAACGCGAAACAATATTTTAGCTAATTAGAGGTTAAGTTGGCCGCATTATTTTTAAACGACCATTTAACCAGATAGCGTGACACAAACCAATAAATATTATTTAATCGAAGGCTCCCATAGATTTCGCCAGCAATCTTCGCCATATTACTGTGATTTGTAATTTTCCCACAAATCCTAGGACTTGTGTATACTTTAGTCCAAGTTAAATTACATTAAAAATATATGGAAACAGTCACCCCACGGTTCCAGAACATCCTCCGCTCCATCCCTAAAAGTGGTCAACCACTTTAAGGGAGGCGAGCGTTGGTCCTGCGTCCCGCCTCTGCCCCTTTTTGTAAGCGCATTGCGCATCTTTTTGTCCCAACCCAGTAGGATTACAATGCAGGCCTGCCCCCGAACCAGGGAAGTTCGGGTCTTCTTCTTGGTGGTCCCCGAAAGGGGTCGTTGTTGTTTTCCTTCAAAGAGTCCAACTTTTACAGAGACAGCCTGAGGCAGATTATACTTGCCAGTGATGGCCATCACTCATTATCATCCTCGAAGCGGCAGACTATACTTGCCCGAAAATCCAGATCGACTGCACCCTCGGGGAGAGGTAGTACCTTTGTGAGAGGACCCAACCTCCCACACTGGTCCTCACCCGAGGGTCCAACCGACATCAGCCAGCGAGACCGCCCACCAACAACTGGAGACACCTGCTGAGTACCGGATCCTTTTCCTCCTTCGACACGCCTAGACATGCGACAACCATCATATACAGCTACCGAGGGTCGAAAGGGGCTTGTCCCCCATACCGCCCCTGCGCGCCTTCGGCGCGCGAAATCATTTCCTTTCGGCATTAAAAATAATAAAGTTGTAATTCCAATTCTTGGCCTCAAATATCGTGACAGACATCCACCCCAGGCATTGGTTACCAGGGCCTACTTTACCAGCAAAACAGAGCTTGGTTACCATCGTAAACAAACGCTACTTTACTTCCCGGGGTTCCCGCGGGGAGGAGAAACAGTTATTACTTTGTTGTATTGCGTGCAGCGCTCGCAACGCGTGTAAAAGCTTTAACCTAACCATATGCAGTTATAATTTCATTCTGTCCCATGACTCTCTTTTTTGGTATTTCAATCCTCTGAACACTGGTGGTATCTTCCATGCCAGTTCAATGCCAGCAATTGGACGAGAACACATTCATTATCTGGGGGTGGACCAATTAATATTTTTCAACGTGCTGCCTTCGGGCTGCACGTTGAAAATATTGTTTGGTCTTCCCAACACATTAATTTAACAGGCATCCTTTTTAATTAAGTTATGAAGTATCCTGTGTCTTGGCCGGAAAAGGGGTCTCACGTTTTCAGTGGGTTAATGATAACTCGTCCTATGATCATTAGGTATCCAATACGTAGAGAATAGAAACTAATTTTCAAAATCCATAATTGCCTATGTTTATAGACGCCAAAATATGGATCGCTCAAGAAAGTTAAGATTTTTTTTAGATGAACAAAAAATGGTGAGAACTTCATTACGCAGATACGAGACAAATGTCAGGATGTCACTCAACTTTTAACAATTTTAATATAAAATTTAACCTTTAAGAATAAAACATTGTCGGTCTTCATGTGCTGGTATTTGTCCGACTTCTTCTCGAAAAAATCCTTATTCATTACCGATGTAATGGCAGTGAAATAATGTGCCCATTAAGAAACAAAATTACTTCAGTCTTTTGCGAGAGGGCACAATGACATTTGACACTTAATTACGCTGCATAGTACACATGACCCCACCCCCGCATGAATTCGAGGTCCGAGGCTAGAAGGAGGATCGGGTTGGGTGGACTGCCCCCGAGATCATGTCATTGAAAAATTGTAAGCCGCCCGCATACCAATGTTTACTCTGAAAGCCGCTAATTTAAAAAAAAACACTTGACCATTTTTTACAGAACCACAAGTTTTATAAGGTAAAAATACCCAAATGTTTCACATATCTTTTTTGTGAATTATTATTTTAAAGATTAAGTTTCATTAAACAGTCTCGGAAAATTTCAACTCTCATCCCGCCATGTCTGCCAGAGTCATCTCGAATCGGACAGTTTTGCGGATGGTTGAAGCTGGTAAAATCGATAGAAACGCCGAGCCATGGCGAGCAACCGTCAGACTCCCCAACGTACTATTTATTTATTGGTGTGTTAAGGTCACATATTTCTGCACAATGGCTAATCATGACCACGACAGTTTTACGGGTGAAGGAAGTCGGAGTACCCGGAGAGAACCACCGAGCAACGGCGAGCAACTGTCAGCTCCCCAACATACTAACTCTACACAAGCAGGGTTAGCATTGGTTGAAGACAGGTGCACCATTGACGTGCAGTACGCCTTAGTGCACAGCGTCACCGTGCCCCCACATGGGCAATGGGGTGAAGTGTCTTACCCATGGACACAACGCGGTTGCCGCAGGTGGGATTCGAACCGAGGACCTCTCGGCTTGCAGCCTGCACCTCTACCTACTGAGCCACCGCTCCCACCCCCTCCCCCAACGTACTAACTCCGCACTAGTAGGGTTAGCATTGGTGTAAGACAAGTGCGTCATCTACGCACAATACACCTTAGTACACAACACTACCGTGCCCCCATGTGGAGAATTGGGAGAAACTGATAGTGTGCTATCTTGACCACAGATTTCAGTTCACAGTATATTGCTCTGTTACATTTGATTGAATAGTGCCAAGAATCAGATTTTGCTGTTGACATCTTGCTCAGTTAAATTTGATTGGATAGTGCCAAGAGGCACTATCCAATCAAATTTAACTGAGCAAGATGTCAACAGCAAAATCTGATTCTTACGAGGGTCAATATGAAACCACCATCAGTAGAATGTAGATCTTACAGTCACAGCCTATGGTATTTAGTAAAGACCAAATATGGACTTTCAGAACTCTACCAGTTAATTTGAATCGGGTGATTTTAGAGGATCAGAAAAGGTTATCCTAGTAAAATGTGGATAACCTGTAGAGAAACTGAATGCAGGCTTAAACAATATGTGCATCCATGTTTATGACCCACAGCCCCCTTTGAAACGAGCTAAATTGCCAGCCCTCATCATTACGCGAAGTAGAGGTTAAGATAAGCTGTGATCTGAAAATTTTCTAGCTGCAGATGTTCATTGTGGTCCTCAAAACTTTTGAAGCTGGTGATGTTGAAAAAATATGTTTTCAAAGCTAGAGGGAAGAAACAAGTTTTCAAAAGAATTGTAACCAAAGTTAGATTGTGCAAAAGTGCTAAACCCTAATTATTTTGTCGATCCGTTTGGTCATCGACAAATTGTTGATTATTACCGCCGACTAGTTGATTGGCAAATCTAATAATAATGGTATTATTACACTTAATCCCTTACTTAACGCAATGGTCATACCTGGCATGCACTATTCGCAAAGACGCCCCTCAACTTTTCAATATTTTTCCAATTTTCACCTCCCAAAAATAGCTTAATACCTTTCATTGGAATAAGCCTGTCAGAAAAGGTTATCCAATCAAATGTGACTGAGCAATGCGTCATTAACAAAATCTGCTTCTATTCAGAGTCAATAAGAAAGAAACCCCTCTAACAGAGTGTGTATATTAAAATCATAACCTGTGATATTTCATAAAGCCCAATTATGGGCTTCCATCATTCTTCCAGTTAAGTGTCTTAACTCTTTTGGCGCGGATTATCCCTAGAAACAGAATTCTCAGCGCGTCATAATTTTCAGGAATTTTACGAAAATACGGTTTATCAGATTAAAGAGTTATAATTCTTAAAAGCGTTCCAGGGATCTCATAGAGTGTTTGTTTTTTCAGAATTGGATAATGATTTGTTTTATATATATATTATGTATATATTGCCGTACATTTTAGTAGGATTTTGTGGAGCCATTCTCTACTGATTTCAGTATTTCTGCAGTCAAAATAAAACAGTAGGATCTACATTGCTAGAGATAATGTGATATAGTCATTTCAAAGCATAAAGGTTGGGTCCTGCGAATATTCGAGATTCGATTCGATATCGATACCATACGTATGCTTCGAGATCGATCCCGAATCAGTCTCAGGATTCGATTTTTTTGAATCTCTAGTACTAACTTCAATTTGTTACATTTCCAACAAAAATAGGATAAAACTGCCATTAGAAAATTCATTCATGTAGGCCCAATTCCTATTTATTTGAGTAATTGACAATGTTTAATTGTTAGGTAAGGTATGAATTTGGCTCAGATCATTATCCACAGTTTTGGTTTTTGAAGGCTTAACTTGTTACTATTCACGTTCTTAAGAACGTGAATAGTAACAAGTTAGGCCTTCAAAAACTAAAACTATGGACAATAGGCCTAGCTGTTTCAGCGACGGTGCTACAGAGAATATTTAGTTATTGGTGTTTAAGGTGTTCACTCCGTCGCGTAAAGGTCATCACAGTGTTCCGTAACTTCCGTTTGATGCAATATGAAATAACTTGTCTTTTAAGATTCGATTCGGAATTCGATTCGATGTCGATATCACAGAGAGACGATTCGATTCGAGATTCGATTCGAAACGAAATTTGTGATTCGCAGATCCCTAAGTAAAGGTGCCAACTGCAACGCAGTTGCGTTTCAGTTGGCACCTTTAAGCTTTCCAGTGACAATATAGCTGTTCTTGGATAGAATAAAAATCGTGCACGAAACATAGGAATGCGTTGATGTTTGATTAATAGGACTTGAAGATGGACACACACAGTTGTCTAAAATGCCGACTATAGTTGCCTACCGCGGGTTGGCCTGCTGTCGACTTCAGCTGCCTGTCGCGCCAAAAGTGTTCACCAAGAACACGCAGGTACGGCTGGTCAGGATCGAACCGTGGACGTTTTGATTTGATATTCCGTGTTCTAACCACCGGGCTACCGGCCTTTCGTGCTCCGAGCCTGCATGTTATACATTTACTTTGGTATTTAGAATGGTATTTTTGTAATGGACGTGGGAGTTCGCCAAGTGGATGCAAATAGTTGTATCTAAAAAATGAATACGAGTATAATTTGTACATTATAATCAAACTGACATTTTATTTCTATTCTCGTTATCACAGATTGTCGAAAGTATTGGACACATCGGGGATTCCTGAAATTTCTGTTGGCAGAACAACAGACACGTCAAGGTTAAACAGTCATTAAGTTTATTTTATTGAAATTTTGGCTCCCGGAACAGCGTGCTGCAGGTAAGTACGTAAGATTGATTAGCCGTTCTTTAATTCCCTTAATAAATTTGGCCTGGCTGATGTTACGTAACGGAAGTGGGATGTTAAACCAGCTGTGAATGTTGGTGATATATGTTTCCAGTTTTAGCTTTACAATCATGTAGTGTTACAGAATATTGCGGAAATGAAATAATAAAATCAAGGGAAATGCCAAGTTGAATTAAAACGAATCGCAGTTGATAGGAGAAAATCGGAAAACAAATTGTCTTCGTAATAGTCATGAGGCAATGTTATAGAGAGTAATCGCTTGACTGGACTGGTTACGTAAAATACTCCATGAGAGGTGAGGGACGTTGTACAAACACGAGTGCGCGAATGCAGTTGATAGGAGAAAATCGGAAAACAAATTGTCTTCGTAATACTCATGAGGCAATGGTATAGAGAGTAATCGCTTGACTGGACTGGTTACGTAAAATACTCCATGAGAGGTGAGGGACGTTGTACAAACACGAGTGCGCGAATGCGCACAAGTGTTTTACAATATAGTCCCTCGCCTCGAATGAATTATTTCACGTAACCAGTCCAGTCAAGCGATTACTCTGCTTGTTACTTTTCATTATTAACGATAATTATGTTATTCATCCATTTACCAAACGTAACGGCCAAAAACGGCCAGCCGCTATTCTCAAAACTCGCAAGATAATTTTCATTATTTTTTTCATTTTTTGTCTCTAAAACATAGGTTATGGCCCCTCAATGGAACGAGCTCGTCGAGCTCGTTCCAATGAGGGGTCATAACCTATATTTTTGAGACCAAAAAAATGAAAATGATATTTATTCAAGAAATTTTTTTGCAAGTGTCGTCTGCTTTTCATGTTAGGTAAAAGTTTAAAAAAGCAACAAAAAAAAACCAATGAAGTCCCCATTACACCCACGGCAAAGCGTCTTCGTCTGCGCGCACGAATACATGACACAATTGTTGATTGCATAATTCACTTGTGAAGTTATCGTTCATAATCAAACTCGGAAATCCCAGTAAATCAGACTTTTGGAAAGTAATAAAATTTAATAACTGCATTATTTACGAGCTTAACTACTCCATCTCGTCGGCCATCTCTAGGGCACGGAACCGCGATACAGTGCATGGAAATTGAAGCATTTTTAAAAACACTTACGGAAGGGGTGTTCTAAACAGGTAAAAATTGATATCTATGGAGAAAACATTACCACAGCATAGTCTCACTCCAGAGAAAATGGAGTCGGTACACATAGATCAAGTGCCAAGACCCATCATTTCTCCACAGTTCACTTGTGTGTCAATGTAAAGCATTCCAGTATAACGTATCATGGGCAAATCAAACCATTAGTTGCACTGGGCCAATGGATTTTGCCTTCGGTAGGTTCGTGCTACATATTCTGAACGAATGTTCCAACCCGTCGGTTTTAAAGGTGATCAGAGTTGAAGAGAGAGGCCGAACCATAACTAGGCCGTCATTGATGAATCCGGATTTAGGGATTCGGTTATGTGTAGCGACTGTCTTGGGACGCCTTACCCACATTACAATGTGATGCGCTTCACCGTGCAATCTGGTGAATGAAAATCGTTCCCAATGATAAGTATTAAGACAGAACACAAAGAGAGTGGATTACGGGTGACAAGAATCAACACTCCGTTCTGGAGTCTTTCCTGTATTTCACGAGCGCCGAAGATGCGAGTGAAGTACAGGGGAAAACTCCAGCAAGGGTCGCTGATTCCTGTCCCCCGTTGTGCTATGTATTTATACCACGATAAAACTCGAATTTAGTGAATGAATCTGCTATTTTTAAAGAAAAATATCACCCTCATTTGTCTGTTTAGATTTGTGCTTGACACTGTTTCGTGTCGAAGCATTTCATTCGCGCCATAACGTCACTCAGACGTGACGACAAATCAGGTGCGTTCTTGTATGACGAACTTGCATGTAAGTCGGACTACACGCGATGTGTACTTTGCTCATTTCAATTCATCATATATTGCTCTGTTATATTTGATTGGGTAGTTCTAGTAGGCACTATCCAATCAAGTGTGACTGAGCAATGCGTCATTAACAAAATCTGCTTCTTTTCAGAGTCAATAAGAAAGAAAGCCCCTCTAACAGAGTGTAAATATTATAGTCACAACCTGTGGTATATCATAAAGCCCAATTATGAGCTTCCAACAGTCTTCTAGTTAACTCTTTCGCTGTTACAGGGCCATATTGAGTACGGAACCAACTGTTGACGGCATGTGCGACAAATCCGTACTCAGTAGATACCACATACATGTACAGGGAATGGATATCATAGCTCGTTGTTATTCTCAATAGAGCGCATGTTATACGAAACGCAAGCGACAGACGATATGGCATTATCCATTTGATCTCAACCATTTTTCGCGTCAATGTAAATTCCGAAATACCCGAGTCAATAACGAACTCAATTTTCCAAACTTGTCCCAATATATATAATTGTTTTTTATTGTCCTGTGCCACACGGCGACAAAACAAAACAAAAATTATATAACGGCCTGTGGAGAAAAGTTTGGACTACATGGTCAGTTCATTAAATAGGAACTAAATTCAAGTCGACTAGACGTCTTTTCTTTTGAGATTTATGGAGTGTGGCTGGGAGTAGTTTTGGAAACATTGTTGAAATCAGTCAACGTTGTTCCAATATACAGTACGTGGAGAATGGATTGTAACAAAATCACCCGTAGAGTGGAGGTATCACCCAAAGTATCACTTTTAAATTCTGCACATATGGACAAAAATCGCAAACAATGTTTCAGCCAATGGACCTCCGTGTTTAACCCGGAGGTCCATTGGCTGGAACTTTGCTTGTGCTTGTTATGATTTGCAACAAATCTGCAATTATTGTTTGGGTTGAATCACCACTCTAGGGGTGATTTAGTGATCATACACTATCCACGTGCTGTATGATAACAGTTTTAAATTTACAAATACGTGGAGGTTATTGGCGCTTTCATTTTTTTCACTTTAACCCCATTCTCTCTAATATATGGTTCAGCACAGGATATTACAAAATTGCACAGCAGCGAAATGGTCAAGTGTCTTAGCCAAGGATACAACGCAGGTACGGCTAGTCAGGATCGAACCGTGGTCGTTTCTATTTGACAGTTCGCGCTCTTACCACCGGGCTACCACACTCTAAGCCAGAATGTTATACATTTACTTGGGAGAGTGGTATTTTTGTAATGAGTAGGGCAGTTCGCCAAGAATGTCTGTATTGTATCGCGTAACGTTCAATAATCTCAGCAATTGTGGTATAAAATATGTGAAAGGTGGCCACTCCATATCTTCGCCTGAGTGCTAGAATGTTCTATGTCCCATAGTGGACATAGAACATTCTAGCACTCAGACGGCGATATAATAATAACATTTCGACCGGCCGCTGATTTGTCGCGGTTAAAAGGTTATTTAAAAGGAACGCAGACTAGAAAGTCAAAATGAAATGTCAAAATGATTGAAATATGTTAGTAGGCACGCTCAATATATCAGTGAGTGTGACAACGTCCCTTAGTAAGAAATTCAGATGTTATGAAGAAAGATTAATAGGACCTCGAGTGTGGCACTTTATGAAGTCCGTTGGACGAAAAGAGTTTTAGAAAACTATTGTTGAAGAATGAGGTCCCATTAGACTGATAGCCTTATAGATCTCTGAGCCTATTACACCGACTTGTAGTTAAAATCACCACGGAAAGCTACGTCTGTCAGCACAAAATAAATGAGGATGGCACGAACAAAGATATAAATTGTGTCTGAACGTTATCGAGAGAACAAAACATTCGTTGATTCACATTTAACAACTTGGAAGTACGTTTTCACATTAAATGTCTCAACATAACCGATATGGGTATAAGGTTAAATTTTCAAGAGGCAGATTCGTTTAACCCTTTAATACTTTTGTACTTCTTATGACAACGCGTTGATACTTTGTGATCGTTTGTTTTGTTATTATTTTTCGATTTTTTTAAAGTTTTAACCTCAATTCCTATTTTCGCCCGAATTGTGCTCAGTGACAACCGTTGAGCCAAATCTCATCGCATCTTAAAATACTAATATAATCCTGCTGTCAAGACTTCTTAACTGGTTGAGTGCTAGAAGCCACTATCATGGCTTTCAAAAAATGAGGATAACAGAGCAAAAGCCAACACTTTCCTTACTTATATTTCATATTCAGTCAAACATAAATAATATTTTGTTTATATAAATTCGTTTTATTACAAATTATTGGAGAGTGCCTGTGGGCACTCTCCAATAATTTGTAACAAAACAAGTTTTGAATAACCAATTCAGACCACTAAAATAATCCAGTCCTCAGCCAGATAATCACTAATGTGAAACTACCTTGTTATCTCTACTCTCCGACGTTTGACGTCGCATTTTGAAAATTGTTGTAGAAACTGAATTCCCAGTGGCGTTTGAACGTCAGGATAATTAAAGTCTTAAAGGTTTAACAGTACCAGTAGGTTCTAATACATCCCCAAAGAGATTATTGGAGAGAGAAAACCAAACCTAAGCAACGCAATGTCGACATGACATGATGAGAACAGTACAAATAAAAGACGAAGGTTGACATCCCGCTACTAGCTGCACATCATGGTGGCATTTCAACACTAAATAATGTTGCCTCATATCTGTTGGAAAATGGTATCCGCTCACCCGTGAGTTAATATGCCCTCATGTCAGTCTGCTTCTTGTTTGTTGGGTGCGGTGTTTTGGTTCAGTGACGGACAACTGGTGATTGATCTAGGCAGGTGGGTTGCATACTATGTATTTTTTTAATTATTTATTTATTGGAGTTTAACGACACTTTCGACTGCCACGGCCACCTCGTATAGGACAGTTTTACGGATGGAGGAAGCCGGAGTAGGGTTGCATGCTAAATTTTGTTTTCCTTCATGGTGACGATGCATGAGCTAAGCTACTTATCCTGTCCTATCCATCTTCTCGTGTTAATATATTTACGAGTTTGGGAGACGATCCAAATAAGCTCCAAGCTTTGTGTCGAATCCCTACTTCAAAGTGTATTTTCTCTGTTGTTATGTTGTATATCATTACATCATATTAACCCTTGGAACTCCAGTGGAATCTTCCATGTCAGTTCAGTGGCAGCAATTAGAAGAGTCCACTTTCATTATTTGGGATAGACCAATCAATATTTTCAACGGGCAGCCTCGGGGCTGCACGTTAAAAATATTGATTGGTCTACCCCACACATTTACAGAACAGTCACCCTATTTAATGATGTTATGACGTATCATGTCCCTGGTCGGAAAAGCGGCCGCTAGGGTTGAGGGGGTTAAGCTATGAGTAAGTATTTCACTTTGTGTACACAAAACGTAATTTGTTCCAATAAATATTGTTTAAACTAAATGATGTAGCCTTGTTAAGTAATTTATTCACACATTGTTGCAGCACATCTTTTCAATCGCGGGTTCATTTATTTTTACGCCAATAATTCTTACTGATTTATCTCAACTTATTCTTTAACCCTTCCGCACGATATGGACAGGTTTTTGCGTGAAATAAAAGATGGCCGCCCGGAAAAACCACTGATCTCTTGCAACTGGATTACTGAAAGGTGGGCAAAAGCGTTGTCACTGGATTGCCACCTTCCTCAGGATAGCGTGAAGTCAATCAATGGAATAACTCCAAACCAATCCATGGCGTTTGATAACGTGAAAGCTGTTACGGTGTCATCGTAACAGCTTTCATTTCATCAAGTGCCATGGCGTTTATTAATTACATTGGGTGCGTTCGGAGTCCCACCATTGGTAACAAATGGTATTTACCACAGGTACCCGAACGTATACCGACAGTGACCGATGGTGTATTTGGACTCCGAACGGAAATTGGAAGTCATCGGTAACAACATGGCGGAAAGAAAATGCTTAATCGCCGCTACACTTCTGAATATTTATTCCCAACGTGTTTCCAACGCATGACAATGTTTTTTCGGCTAGCTAAACTTTGTGCCCCCTCCTCCACCTCTGGTTACGCACTGTATCGAAGGCGAACAGCTCCCCGTGCTTCGGACGCCTCTGGAAACGGTTTAATGGCATGTGCATACCTAAGTTTACGTTTCAATGCCTCAAAATTGGGACATTATCCGGTATTTTGTTTTATTTCTCACAGAAATAACTGTATATTCACTTGAACCTTCATTACAACAATTCACTGTCAATTGCTTACTTTTTGCCAACCAAGAAATTTTCTCTTTCTTTATAGAATATTTTCCATGGTGGTATTTTAATTTTGAATCGGTTTGCGTTCGCCATTTTGGATTTCGCGTTGGTGAAAAATTCCACACTCTCGAGCATGGTCTCAAAAATGTACCACTGGTTAAAAAAAATGGCGGAATTGGTACCAATCTTTACCGATGGTACCGTATAGCTACCATTGGTTACCAGTGGTAGGACTGCGAACGCACCCATTATATCAATTTTCTAATCTCAGCAACTCCTTTTGGTCAATAATACAAAAATATGTTGTAAATATTTGACTTGCATTGCAACGAAGACGCACACGTCATCAACATATTCATTTTTCGCACACTTTCATGCAAGTATATTGTTTA
>CM062293.1:33216132-33293632 GCA_031216915.1 Pictodentalium vernedei
CTATCACATATTTACATTGTTATTACGCATTAAAATATAGTTCCTGAAATTCAAAAATTCAATTTAAACTGAAGAATGTGGAAACGGGGTTTTTTAATGGTATTGTTAGATAAATGTATTACCATCACCGCGTGCATGTTCTGTAATTTGTATCAGATTCATGGTCGTATTTACAGTCGGATAACAACGAACCCGTCATGATAATGTATATTTATTAATTAAATATCAAGATTTTGTCCGAAGGCTTATAATATATTCCTGCCTTGATACACAAGTCAGCTTCAACTGATATACCAACGAACTTGGTTGATAGAGGTTTAACATCGGCTGATACAAGTTACTCTAGATATATTGTACGTGATTCTTCGTTTAGTCTGCACCGCTACCAACGCACGTGCGTTAACCTTGCCAATGCAATTTTTACTTTTCTCTGTGTTTTGGAGCGACAAATTTAAACTCATGCCTCGTATTGGACTACAATATTCAAAAAATATTAGATGCAATACCATCCTCTTTCCCAGGGATGGCGCCAGGGATTTCTCGACAGGGGGGGGGGGGGGGGGGGGGGGGGGCTGGCTGATCTCTCCGACAGGGGGGGGGGGGGGGGGTGCTATAACATTTGAGCTCCCAAACGAAGGAAAATGAGTAAAAATTGGTAAATTGGAGAACCAAAATAGAAGCAAATTGAGTATGTTTGTTGATTATTTAACCCTTTACCTAACCTGAAAAGCAGACGACACTTGCAAAAATAATTCTTGAATAACTAAATTTTTTTCATTTTTTGTCTCAAAAACATAGGTTATGACCCCTCGTTGGAACGAGCTCAACGAGCTCATTCCAACGAGGGGTCATAACCTATGTTTTTGAGACAAAAAAAGAAAAAAATAATGAAAATTATTTGGCGATTTTTGAGAATAGCGCTGGCCGGTTTTTGCCGTTACCTTAGGTAAAGGGTTAAAGTAAACATTTTATAATAAGGTCGGGAATATTTCATCTATAAAGCCAGTTTGACGAACGACATTAAGGAATTTCGTGAGAATCACTATTTTCTATCAAAGTTCCAGTGCTGCACGGGTTCGAGACTGACAAGACGAGATATCTACATTCGATTGTCGGAAATTTCTCGTGAAGTTGGGTTTACGAGACTCTCCGACGGACTGACTAAAAAATCTCCGACGGGGGGTGGGGGTGAGGGTGGGGGTGGACCTCTCAGACGGGGGGGGGTATTGCCCCCCCCCCCCCCTGGCGCCACCACTGCTCTTTCCTATAATCAAATAAAGATCAATGCCCGAATATTTTGCTTATCACGCCAACATTTACTCTGAAAGCACTATTTCAGCATTTGTCAGACAATTACATTTCCTCATATGGTGCTTAGTTTATGACAGAACATAGGTTCTGTTTCTTGTCAAGTTCGATAACTCTCATTGAATTATTTAGTCTACTGGAGATATTCAATCAGTTATTCCCGATAGTGTTGAATTATTAACAGTTTCTCACACGTTTTCTTCCGTATATGTCGGCATTCCTTCCCATGATGCAACTAACAGATCCAAAACGTGAAGGTTGGATAGATTTATATTCTATTGAGAACATCGATAAGTCTGCGGATGTCTCACTGGTAATTGTCATCATCAAATGGCTTCCGGATTTGTTTTCGTCAAGCTCAGTTTCAAAACACTTGTTCCAGTTTATCTTCATTCGCTGTTCACCATGGGAAACAATATAAGTCAAGGAAAACTGTTGTCGGTAACAGTAAACTCGCGAATTTATCGTTCCTTGAGAGCAAACAGTGTGTCATCTTCAATTCTTTAGCACAGCAGATGGCGACTTGTTATATATTTATTTATTGCTGTTTAAGGTCACATATTTCTACACAATGGCTAATTATGACCACGATAGCTTTATGGGTGGAGGAAGCCGGAGTACCCGGAGAAAACCACCGAGCAACGGCGAGCAACTGTCAGCTCCCCAACATACTAACTCCACACAAGCAGGGTTAGCATTGGTTGAAGACAGGTGCACTATCAACGTGCAGTACGCCTTAGTGCACAGCGTCACCGTGCACCCACATGGGCAATGGGGGTGAAGTGTCTTGCCCAAGGACACAACGCGATTGCCGCAGGTGGGATTCGAACCGAGGACCTCTCGGCTTGCAGCCTGCACCTCTACCTACTGAGCCACCACGCCCCCTGGCGACTTGTTGTACACCAGTGATGAAATATATCACCAAGAATCATGTTCGGGGTATATATGTTGCGGAAGCCACATAGACGATTAATTTGGGAGTGCTACATTGTGTCAGGTTTTCACAATGGTAACTATCGTTGGTGCACTTGGCTTCCCCAAGACAATCGGCGTCTCTGTCCATCCCGCTTAAGGGATAACAGGTATAACAGTACAAAATATTTTCTCACTGGCGACCATAATTACATTTGTTTGAAAAGAAACTGTGATTGCCTCATTTTAATTTTAAATCTTAAAACCCTTTTAATTTTAAAACCCTATGAATCCTTTGAACCCTAGTGAATGTGTGGAGTAGACCAACCAATATTTTAAACGTGCAGCCCCGAGGCTGCACGTTGAAAATATTGATTGGTCTACCCCAAATAATGAATATTCTAATTGCTGCCATTGAACTGGCATGGAAGATACCACTAGTTTTCAAAGGGTTAAAAATCTTTATCTTCAGACAATTCTTCTGTCCGAAGAACTGAGGAAGATGCAGCAAATAAAGTTAAATGAACGCAACGGTCACGAGCACATTTTCTCGGTGAATTCCCAGCAAAAACTCAACAATAGTCAGTTGATTTTTAGGCCTAAAAATTCATTAATTTGCCTTTTTTCTGGAAAAGTCGGGAGCGCGGTGACTCAGTGGTTACAGCACTGAACTTCAAACCAAAAGGTCCACGGTTCGATCCCTGCCAGGGGTAACTAAGTTGTGTCCTTGAGCAAGGCACTTAATCCCGACTGCCCATGGGGGGGTGTGGTGACGCTGTTTATTAAGACATGCTGTTCGTCGATGGTGCACTTGTCCTCAAGCTATGCTAACCCTGTGTGTGTGGAGTTAGTACACTGGGGAGTCTGCCAGTTGCGCGCAGTTGCTCGTTGGTTCTCTCCGGGTACTCCGACTTTCACTACCCGTACAACTGTCCGACACGAGGTTACCCAGGCTGTAGAAAGTGTCGTTAAATCCCAAATGAATATATAAATAAGTTCTGGAAAATTCAGCAATCTTTCACGATTTCGGTAGAATACTTTCAAAGTATTCCAAGATGATCTATCTACCATGTGAATAGTAGAAGTTAACAGTCTCTAGATATTAGCGACAGGATACAACAATAGAAGAAAATAGTATACCCATTGTACAGTAAAGGTATTGCCAGAAAGTGTACCGACCGTGTTGCCTTGTTTGGTGTAGCGAAGTAGAATATAATGAGAAATAGAGGATATGGAATGAGTGTTTTTCTCATATAATATTTATGAAACGAGTCTAAGAATTTTCCGTTTTGGCGAGCCCAAACGGAAAATTCGGACGAGTTTCCTAAATATTATATGAGAAAAACACTCATTTCATATTCTATTCATCACATGACACACACACACACACCTATACACCCACACAAACCCACACACACACACACACACACACACACACACACACACACACACACACACACACACACACACACACACACAAATTAGCCACTTAGTATGACTTTTTAACCCATCACCTAACTTGAGTTGCAGACGGCACTTGGAAAAAACATCCTCGTATAACTAAAAATTTTGATTGTTTGCTTCCAAAACATAGGTTATGACCCCTCATTGGAACGAGCTCTTTGAGCTCGTTCCAATGAGGGGGTCATAACCTATGTTTTGGAAGCAAAAAGTGAAAATATAAAAAAAATAAATGGCGTTTTTCTTGTAGGTAAAAGATTAATACAATATAACCCACCCTAAATAGGACAGATAACGTAAATTCTCCTTCCTGAAATTATGCAAATGTGACCCAGTTGTATTTTGTTTAGCCAATCAAATTGTCCAGTTTTAAAATTGACCAATGAAAACTCCCAATTCTAATTATGCAAATTATGAAAATATGGCCCAATTGTATTTTGTTCAGCCAATCAAATTGTCTAGTTTTGAAATTGACCAATTAAATTGACGGAAGGCTTTAATTATCACTGATTAATATGAAAACAAAATATCAAATGTTTTAAAGTGAACAAAACGGACGAGTCATATGATAAATCGAAATATCGACTAAAACAATAAGTAAACTTGATATGGACGGTAAGAAGAAACAACGAAGAAGTCCTTCAACGGCACAGAACTCTAGTGAAGTGGAGAACAAAATATTGGAAACAATGTCATGTCTTCAAAAGACTTTGGAGAGGTGGGCGAAGACGTGGAATGTTGAATACGAACATTTGATAGGATTCGTCGCGCAATTATGAGAGAAAGTCTGTGATGTTTCCAGCAATTCCCAGACGAAGAGTTACTGATTTCTTTGAAGGTCTACATGACTCAATACAAAAAAACACTATAAAAACTGTCAAATATCTCAGTGAAAACTTTTGTCTGAAGCAATTAGAATGAACTTATTATTCAGATCTCGTTCAACGAAAGCAGCTTTCATCTGAGAGTACTGGGAACTATAGGAACTCTGTGTTGTACGAGTTCGTGTTGGTGTACCATCAGATGAACATGGTCGACGTGGCATGGGACATTTCATTCGACGACTTCACCTGAGCCCATGACAATTTGTTTTGATTATTGATCTCAAAACTTTTGAACAAGCTTTCAGAATTGCAAACCGCGAAGAGTTCAACCAACCTTTAACCCTATACCAACGTAACTTCCAAAACCGTCAGCGCTATTCACAAAAATCGCCAATTAATTTTCATTATTTTTTCATTTTTTTTTTTTTTTGGTCTCAAAAACATAGGTTATGACCCCTCTTTGGAACGAGCTCATTGAGCTCGTTCCGATGAGGGGTCATAACCTATGTTTTTGTGACAAAAAATGAAAAAAATTAGTTATTCAAGAATTTTTTTTTTTCAAGTGTCGTCTGCTTTTCATGTTAGGTAAAGGCTTAACGAAGTCCCATGAGGCACCTTCCCCAAATTTCAATGTGATGAAAGATGAGTCGGGCAGAATGAAAGAGTGCATAGAGAAATTCTCACATAATGGAGGAATTGGTAAAGCAAATTTAATATTATCATCATTAATTAAACATATTGTTGAATGAAGTGTGTGTGAAGGACGAGTTCCATTTTTTGTTAGAATGTGGAGGACTGTGCGATGTTAGGACCAGGTTTATCAAACTGTATTACTGACGACGACCTAGCACACATAAATGAGTTTAGCTATTAAATTCCCAAAGTAGGAAAATGTTATTAAAATTTGCACGTTATATACAAAGTGGACTAAAAATACATGAGCGTATTCAGTCAGGTGGCCAACTTGAAGCTTAAACACACTTACATACTATGTATGGGTGTCGCTGTGGATCGGCTGAATGAGCCGACCCCAGTGACATCCATATTTGCATGGTTTTGCTGAAGAGAAAAGGATTGTAATTTTAGAGCAAATGTTATCCCGAGGAAGACGTTAAGTACCCTTTCTTAGTGACTGATTTTATGGTAGATTCCTTGTGAGAACTCTCGGGACGTTTGACATGTCTCTTCGGCTCTTGTAGTATAGCCCAGCTTCTGTTCAGAATAACTGAGCAATTTCGTGTATGGGTTGGTGGATTTTCAGGGCTTTGTGAACATCGACGCATGCGCCTCGGGTACAATTACATGTTTCCACAAATGGGCGAAAGCCTAATGCGTATTGTTCATTTTTAAAGTGAATAAAGTTATGTTATGTTTTTAAAGGACGTAGAGGATCGTGGTGGATGTTGATCTATCACAACACGTTATGTATTGTGCAAAACTTTCAAAATGAAGCTGTTATCGAAATGGACATTATGAGAATAGTTAACCCTTTACCCAACGAATCGCCCGCATCCGCACGCGTAATATGCAAATTCAGCAGTTGAAAAAATATTATTTTTCAAAAAATTTCCACAAAACCATATCATGTGACCCCTCGTTGGAACGAGCTCGTCGAGCTCGTTCCAACGAGGGGTCACATGATATGGTTTTGTTGAAATTTTTTGAAAAATTTAAAAAAATGATATTTAAAATAATAAATTTTGATATCGTCTGTGTTGGGTAAAGGATTAAGAAGACTGTGTAGCCAACTGAAATAACACATAACTACTATTAGTCACAAATTTAATGTCCGGTATATCCAAATCAGCATGTAAATCTAATAAAAACAACGGAAATTCCTGCAAAAAAACAGTAAACGGCAAAATAGATGCTCACATCACCAGAAATGTTGTTACCATTGAATCTTAGTCAATCGATTTTACCCCGACACAAGGTATACCTTCTAGACTGATACAAATTTGTATCAGCCACAACAACTTCTGTGAACACGTGCAACCATTCGTTTCAGAATGAGGAGGTTTTTACCTGGTCTCGTGAAAACTGATTACACATGTCCATTCATGTTTTGATATGTTACATGATAAATAAATCACCAACTCACCAAAATAAATCACACAAGATCAATTTTTGCCATGATGCTATTTTTATTTAGACCTACCATGCGTTAAATCTGTAAAATAAAACAAACTAACACACACCTGGAACACTACTATAAACTTCGGCTGTTATAGTACGAGTGGAACGATGAATAGGAATTATGGCATGCACGGCTCAAGAACGTAATACCGTGGCCGCATCATGATCTTCATTCATAAAAAAATCAATTCACATACAATGAATGGTTGTCAAAATATATGTGAACATGTAAAGAAAGCGAGGAAGATTGTAAGCTAAATTGGTTTTTACCATCAAGTTGGTTTCCGAGATAGATTTGTTATCACTACTGTGTATTGATTGAGAAGCTTGTATCAAACCTCGGCGGTGTTGTTATTACGTATCTAAAGGGATCGCTGCGATACCTGAAATGAGCACCATCTCGGCTTGATACACGTTTCTCGATCAACACGTAGTGGTGCGAACATACATTTACAAGCATGGACTTTATCAAAGGCCTGTGGGTGAAAAAATGACTGTGTGTCGGAAACCGAGCGTGGTTGTTGCTGGGAGAAATAGATTCACGCCGCATATTCAACCTAGACTCAAGGAGTGTCACCTGAATCCGTGCGTAAACGTATGCCTCATCGTGTCGAACCCGCCCGTTTCACTTTCATTGGGGTGGTTCTTATCCTAAAGAGGTCAGTGACTTTTCATCAAAAAGCATAATCAACAGGGCATCACTGAAAATATCAATTTTAAGACAAAAAGAAAAATATTGCAACTTGTGACTTTCATGAAATCCAATGAATAAAACACAAAACGTCAATGACCCACCCACACAGTTTTTGAGTCACATTGCAGGCCCGCGTTCTCTGGTGTCGGTGGGTGCTTCTTCCTTTTCGCTGCTGTTTGATCTCCTCGGCTCAATGCAGTGTCGTTGGACAGTGTCGCCTTTTCACGAACAAAAACGGATTGTCACTCTCTCACTACCGTCGCACGGCCGCTAACTTGTTTTCACTTTATTGGACGCCTTTACTCTAACAGCCTCTGCTTGGAGAGTCAACTGCTTCCCTTTAGTTACCTTAGACTAATGTTCAAACAGGCAACACCCACTCTGTCTACGTATGGCTTGCATTCTATCACAGATAATGCCGGCTACCTGGATGTCAATATTCGTGATCTCCTGGAATTCGTAATCCCTATTCTGATTCTATACTCATATATGGCCACCGACTTGATCCGTGACTGTCTCTACTCTAAATGTGAGCTCTGTGGCTCCCCTTACATTACAACGTGCCTATACTTTCCACACCGATGCGGCACCTCCTCTAACCTAATTCGTCGTGTGAGAACCATAAGGTTCTATCTTCCACTGGAAGATAGAACCTTATGGTTCTCACGCGACGCTATAGCATGGGTCGTCCCCAGCTTCTCGCCTATGACCCACAATCTTACAAACCTTCATACTGGAATGACATTTTTTTAGAAAACACCCAACTCTTATTCGATCGCAGGGACATTCATTCCCATTTTGATTGCTCCTCTTGAAATTGGCCGCTATAGATTTGTCTCAATTTAAAATTCTCTTTCTAATTCTCTTTTGGATATGGTACCTTCGCTATACATTGACACATGTGACGGTTCACTGTCTAAAAGTGACGATGTTCAAGCAACACAGGCACTACATGTGCGTTACTTGATAAATCGTTTTTTCGGGATCCGTCACATACCTACGTCAGTTTTTGAGTCACTTGCGTGCCCGCATTCTCTGTTGTCCCTGGTTTTTCCTCCTTTTCGCATTATATTTGTTCCTTGGTCGCCTCTTCACTTCACCCTTTCACTGCCATCGCACGGCCACTAACGTATTTTCACTTTATCGGGACGCCTTTCCTCCAACAAGTGACGGGATGTCACTCTACCACTGCCGTCGCACGGCCAGTAGCTTATTGTCACTTTACTTAACGCTTTTCACACAGGCAGTCGCCACCAATGGGGCTAAATTCTCCCATACGTTTGTCTCAGAATAATAATGTTCATACAGGCAAAGCCTACTCTGCCTATGTATGGCTTGCCTTCTAAAACAGGTAGTGAAGTTTACCTACAGGCAAATTAGCTCCCTGAGCTCGTATTTCGTGTTTCTGATCCTATTCTCATATATGGCCACCGACTTAGCCCGCGACTGCTCCTATTCTGAATATGAGCTCCTTGGCTCCCCTACATAACAATGTGCATATACTTTCGCACCGATGCGGCACCTCCTCTAACCTATAGCATGGGACATCCCTATCTACACGCAATGACCCACAGCCTTGCACACCTTCAGACTGGAATGAATTTTTCGAGAACCTCCCCGATTTTTATTTAGATAGCCAGAACATTAATTCTCAGTTTAATCGCTTCTCTTGAAATTGGCCGCTTAGATCTATCTTAATTTGATATTCGCTTTAAAGTTCCTTTGAAAGACTCGAATTTCGATATCTCCATGACATTCGGTGACAGGATAGATGCGTAATATGGGTGTGTGTCCAGAACATGTGTGATGCACTGTTTTCCAACAACTAGCCATTATCTTGCCATAATTACACAAATAACGACTTACAGGAGAATATTGTCTCAGATAGCTACTAAATGGGTTCTCTAAAAACACAAGCATTAATAATGAATTTAAAATGAACAGCATGATGCAGTTGTGAACACTGACATTTTGTGATATAGAAACTCCCAAAGCGACGGCACATGCAACAAGTCTTTTTCGAATTTGGTGATCTGGAAACTCCAAATGAGACGTCATTCGTTTGAAATGACGTCACTAAAAGCCTGTTTTTGGATTCGACTACATTGTTACAAGATTGATGGCATTTTTCAGTTAACGCTTAACAACGAAAGCTATTTTTGGTTCGGCATAATAAAATAATTAGAACGTTTCTTTTCATGTACTATCTGTCGATAGTACCTGAGTTTGTGTGATTTTTGAAATAAAACCTTCAGCAGCGGAGCGGAGCGGAGCTGCTGAAGGTTTTATTTCAGAAATCACACAAACTCAGGTACTATCGACCGATAGAACCTGACAGAAAAGAAATGTTTTTTTGCCCGCCAAAGGCGCGCAGGGACGCTGCGGGGCAAACCCCTTTCGACCCTCGTTAGCTGTATAATATTTGCCATGTCTGAGTGCGGTAAAGGAGGAAAATTGAAGGAAGCAGCTTATGAGCGTTTGTGTTTCCTGTGGGTCTTCTTTTAAGGAGGTAGCTGTGAAGGCGATAAGGTTGTTTCTTGATTTTGTTGTTTTTTTTTCTTGTCCTGCCATTCCTGGGCCATTCTGGAGACTTCAGCTGATTGTTATTTGAATTCTTGGGACTCGGCCATAACTTTATTGTATTCCATCATAATCTTCTCTTCGTTTGTTTCTGATGTCTGTGGTGGCTGAATTGGTGTGCGTCCCTTGCCCGGGCTGTCCGGAAGCGATGGAAGAGGGGAGTGAGGGTGGAAGGTGGCGAAAAAGCAACTTCCAGTTCCTCCTCAATCTCCACAGGACATTTCTCATCCAACTGTACCGGCTGGGGAGCCGGCAGTTGGTTGGGTGTTCCTGTGGGATTGGGAGGGGAACTGGCGGCTGCCCCCGGACCCCCCCCCCCCCAGCCACCCACCAACCCACACACACTTTTTTCTTCTTATCGTAGAAAGCCTCCAAGCGTCGGGCGTCCCTACGCTTGGTCGACGGGCTCTTCTTTCTTTTCTTCTTTATACTCTTCTCAGGGCTTCCCAGCCCCCTCGGGTGAGGACCAGTATGAGAAGGGATCCTCTCACCAAAGGCGCTACCTCTCCCCGAGGAGCTTGGTGTTGTGATGTTCTCATCAACTTTAAATTCCAGTTTCAGATGGACGCTCGTGCCTATTTCCTGGATATTCCAGGAGATAGGACAAGAGACACCCAGAGCTGATATGGCTTCTCTAGTCTAGTAGGTAATTCCATAGTAGTCAAGGTGTTCACGCTCTGAGGTCAGATGTGTGAATGAACCCATGATGGATAGAACTTGACCTTGAACTTGAAGAATGGTTTCGCGCGCCGAAGGCGTGCTGGGACGGTTTGGAGCAAGCCCTTTCGACCCTCAATTACTTTATGATATTTTTCCTTTTGCTTTTTGAACTTCACCATGTCCCAACGTGTTAAAGGAGGAAAAGGAGAGAGTTAGCGGCGTTTGTGTTTTTTGTTTCTCTTCTTGGAGGGAGGAGGCTGTGACGGTGATGTTGTGCTGATGTCAGATGTTGTGGTTGGAGGTGGGGGTGTCTTCCATTGGAATTCCCATTCCCTCCATTTTCTCCCGGAGCAGTTGGACCTTTTTGAATGCTTCTTGGATGTCATTTTCTGCCTTTTTGTGTCTGTCTTCAAAGGTTATGCTGTTTTTTGTTGGTGGTGGCATAGGCTCGGCGTCTTGGTCCTGGCTTTCTGGAATTGAAGGTAGAGGCGAGAGGGGAGCTGGAAGTGGTGTGAAGACGGCTTCCATTTCCAACTCTGTCTCCACAGGACCGTCCACATCTGACGTCTCCAGCTGTGAGGCTGGAGGCAAGATGGGTGGATCTTTGGGAGTTGGAGTAGAAATGGTGGCCGCCTCCTCTACTTTCACCTCCCCGCTCGCTTCTCTCTTCTTTTCCAAGAAGGCCTCCAAGCGCCTGGAATCCCGGCGTTTGGTGGACGGACTCTTCTTTCTGACTTTTCTCTTTTCAGGGCCTCCTGACCTCCTCGGGTGAGGACCAGTGTGAGAGGGCATCCTCTCACTAAAGGTGCTACCTCTCCCCGAGGAGGGTGGTGTCTTGGTGTTTTCTGCCGGTTCAATCTTGAATTCCAGATTCAGATGGACGCTCTCGCCCATTTCCTGGATAGTTCAAGAGATGGGGCAAGAGACGCCCAGAGCTGAGATGGCTTTCTTTAAGCGTGCTGGTAGTTCCAGGTTTTCCATATCAATCAGTTGAGATGTTTACACTCTGAATTCAGAAGTGTGAATCATCGGCCATGGCCTATCGGCCAATCTTGAAAAGAAACGTTCTAATATTATAGTATTAGAGTACAGTGGAAGTCAAATGTAGTGTAAATAGAATATAACGATAGAACAAAAGCTTATGCCCTACAAGTGGTCCGACCATCCGGACAAGAGAATATCGTTGAAACAATTATGGCTTCCATTGACCATGACCATTTTGGATGTAGATCAGAAAACCGTCCTTGTAGAAGAAATCCTCGTCCTTGTAACGAGCTACAGTTTTAACTAATTTTAACATAAATGGAATAAATAAAGCTAACAACTTCCGACGGAATCGTAATTTCCGCTGTAGTGTCTTAACAAGTTATGTTTTTGAGACACGGAAGTTAAGCGACGTCGAGCCCGGTTAGTCCTCAGATGGGTGACCGTCTGAGAGATCGATTTGGACTCCCGCGTTGTGTCTATGGACAAGGCACTTAACACCGATTGTCCACATTGACGCCGTGTACTAAGGCGTACTGCACATCGATGATGCGCATGCCTTCAACCAATCTAACCCAACCCTGCCTGTGCTGCAGTGCGGAGTTACGATGTTGGGGAGCTGGCAGCTGCTCGTCGTTGCTCGGTCGATCTCTCCGGATACTCCGGCTTCGTCCACCCGTAAAACTGTCACGGCCATGATTAGCCATTGTACATTAGTATATGACCTTAAACACCAATAAATAAATAAATTAATAATACTGTTGTTGAGACGGAATATGGAAAAAATTTAAAAAATTTTGAACAGCGATTTTGTGATTAGCATTTATTATCTGGTGTTAAACGTTGTGCTAGGTAACGTGTTATACTTCAGACTTCCCCTCAAAATTGAGCTTGATTTACCGACTGACCACCAACATGTACAATGAATTACGAAACATCAGCAAATTCTTTAAAGACGTCAAAACCTTTATATATTGCATAAAAATCCAATTACTTTCGTGTCTGAAGATCGTGATTTAAGGACTTTCATATCTTTGAAAATTGATTTTCAAGTTCCACGACTTCGCATATTTTCGCGAACCAGCAAAAGACTCCCGAACAGTTTTATTACAAACTTGCCGTAGCACAATACATGTCCTGCATACCTTGTAAGCTGATGACAGTGAGTTATTGATCTAAAACTCACAGAATTGCTTGTGTACACACAAATAAACCAAGATCGTTGTTTGATAATATAAAAACTAGAGTCATGTAAAGGCGCCTAACTATCTGGTGTTTAAATGAAGTGAACGTAATACATCATGGAAATTGTGAAGCCCCTGTAATGATAAGGCGTTGTGGTCATTCTTATCGTGTAACATGACGGGTTATATGTTACCATGAACATATATACAGCACCAGCCGCAACATTGAAATACTATAAACATATTTTATTTACTCTAAAAGTTGATGGGAATAGATAAACAGGCTACATCAACATCAAGAACATCTTACAAGAGAACTTAACCCTTTACTCAACGTAACGACCAAAACCGACCATGGCTATTCTCAAAACTCGCCAATTAATTTTAATTATTTTTTCATTTTTTTGTCTCAAGAACATAGGTTATGACCCCTCGTTGGAACGAGCTCGTTGAGCTCGTTCCAATGAGGGGTTATAACCTATGTTTTTGATACAAAAAATGAAAAAAATTTGATATTCAAGAATTTTTTTTTCAAGTGTCGTCTGCTTTTCATGTTAGGTAAAGGGTTAAACACGTATCCAAAGGCGTGTGCATGATGGTTTGATTTCAGTGCTTTCTATCTATGTGGCCAAATGTGGCCGGTGGATAACCGGATCATGTAACCCAGCTGCGCAGGAAGCGGTCGGAGGGGACGTCGGTTAAAGATATAAGTTCATAGAACAGATATGAGAAAATTATGGAAGCTGAATTATCTGGCAAACCTCCCAAACAGCAGATGGTGTAAAACGTCGTTCAACCATTTTCAGAACTTTAACATTCAGACAAGGTGGTTAAGGAACGTGAGAGAGCTAATGAAAAAATACTCTATAGACTGAAGATTCAGAAGGGGGCCGAAGCAGGGGGGTAGCCTTATACCGGGGGGGGGGGGGGGTGCTGAAGGATTGTAATAGAAACTGACGAGTCGGCATCAGGACGGCATCAGGACCAAGAGCTCTTTAGATGGGTTGTACAAAAAAAGATGCCCCCACCCTTTGAGGAGTACCAAGATGGATCTTATGGGGGAGGGGTCTTGGTTGTTCAAAGTGACATCGAAGTCACTGGTGTTGAAAGGGGATCGCGAAAGGCCAAGAGAGAGTGTGCCTAATTTGTAATTTAGGAGTAACGGAGACCCTGGAACATTTCATTCTAAAATGCTCCAAATATTTGCGTAGCAGAACAAGACTCCTTGGAATGCTATGGAAACATGGGATGGAAACTTGAAGGATAGGTGGAGAGGGGAATGGCATGAGGAAAAGGGTCAATTTTATAGTTACGGAGATCAAGAAAGCGCCGAAGGAAGGAATTATTAAACATTTTTGACTGAATACTGGGAGACTGGGAGGCAGAATGGGAGAGTAGTAGCCCGGCGGGGGACTTGGTTAATTCAGGTCTTCTCGTCAGAGGACCGCGACAAAGCAGCGGAAGGCCGGAGAATTATTTTATTATACGCTAACCGATAGATTATCGAAAAAAATGAGCAAAGATAGAAATTGTATCCCCCACTGTGAAGAAAAAGAAATCGTATCCCCCACTGTGAAGATATAGAAAATTTCACTTTCACGGTATCAATTAAAATGGAGGTTTTCAAAGCATCACTTCAAGGTAAAATTATCGCTGGAAATGATCAATTTGTTCTAAAAACATATAATGAAAAGAAAATCTACTGTTTTTTTGAGTCGATACCTATCATTTTCAGCAATAATTCAACACGTATTCATCTTGAATTGATGCATGAAACCCGCCAGCTGAATCAGATCGCAAGACGCTACTTGCACCGCGTATCGATCAAATCAATTCCGCGTATTAATGCGCATCAGCTGTTTACTTTCATGCATCAATTCAAGGTTGAAACGAGTGGAATTATCGATAGGAATGATCAGATTCTTATAAAAAACGTATAATAAAAAGAAAATCCAGTATTTTTGACTGAGACAAGCGCTCGCGAAAAATAAACATTTGTCTCGGCCACTCATGGGATAATTTTCAGTATCCACTCTAAAACACCGAATATTCTCTATATATTATTAATTAGCCGGTTGATGGTTAGAAACCACTATCATGGTTCAATTGAAAAGTGCTAAAGTCCCCTATAGTTGCTTGATACTGCATGCATTAGTTTGTTGTTTTCTCGGCAGTACCAAAAGCAGTTTATATAAAACTGTTTGTCTCAATTTATTGGAGAGTGCCAATAGGCACTCTCCAATAATTTATGACAAACAATTATTTATGAACAAAATTTGACATACAAAGGCTTGCCTTGCTGGTAGCAAAATACTCACGTTACAATTTACCCTTGAAAATTTATTATGCGAAGACTAATAAAACTTGTAACATGTGTGATCGTCTTGCTCTCCCTTGCCAAAGGAGTTCTCAAGGCAGGCCATCTCCCTACATGGGGAAAATATAATAATAATAATAATAATAATAATAATAATAATAATAATAATAATAATAATTCTTTGGCTTTCGCTGATTTGCTTCGGTCCTCTAACAAGGAAGCCTACATCAACCCCGTCACCCGCCTTGTCACCCCTTCCCCACTATACCTCCCAATCTCCCAACATTCTGACACAAACTTTTTTATTATTTCCTACATTGGCGCTTTTGGGAGCGCGGTGGCTCGGTGGTAAACTGTTGGACTTCTATGCTAGAGGTCCCGAGTTCGATCCCCGTCCGGGACGGTCCGCGCTGTGTCCTTGGGCAAGGCACTTTATCCCGGTTGCCTATATGGGGGCACGGTGACGCCATGTACTAAGGCGTACTGCACGTCGATGGTGCACATGTCTTCAACGGCTGTAACCCTGTTTGAGTGGAGCTTGAACAGAGTTAGAATGTTGAGGATGCTCGGTGGTTCTCTACGGGTACCCCGGCTTCCTCCACTCATAAAACTTTCACGGTCACAATTAACCATTGGTTAAGTATGTGACCTTAAAGACCAATAAATAAATAAATTGGCGCTTTCTCAGTCTCCCCAGCTATGATGTTGACTCTTTCCCTCGTGGCACACTTCATCCACTTTTATTGCACACATCTTCTGTGAAATCCCCATCTGCAGCAACACCAAACCATGCGGAAAATGAAAATCTGTTCCTTTAATAAACTATTTTCAAATAGGAGCAAAATTTTCTCTGGAATTTTCTACAAATCGTGCACAGCACATACAATTTAAATCGCTAGCGGTAGCTAAAAATAGTAACAGGGTTTCCCTCGCAAATTTGGTTGTCGATAAAATGTGTTTGGGTTTTTTTTATATATATTTTTATTTCAGATACACTTGCTTACACAAACAATTAACATACATATGTTCGTTTTGTTGATAATTCGTCCCCTGAGTTCAACACATTGGAACTCAGGGGAAGAACTGTTGTCAAATGAATTGCTGAGCGTCCTTCTAATAATAGATTTTAAAGGCGCGAAGGCGTGTAATAAACACAGAACGACACACGCGTTCTGTGTATATCCCTCCTGCTTTCATCCCATTCTTTCGTTATTTTTTCAAGGAATCATATTCTTCTAGGCAAATATTTAGGGCATTCTAAAAAGAAATGTTCCAGGGTTTCTGTTAGCCCTAAGCTGCACATTTGGCACCCTTTTACTCACCCTTCCGCCCCCCCCCCCCCCACCCAAGTCGAGTGACTTTGATCTTACTTTGAACAACAATCTCCGCTCGTAGCGATCCACCTCAGTACTCTCAAAAGCTGGCACATCTTGGTTATAGTTTTAACCCGTCCACAGAGCTCTTGGCCTAACTCAAGCTCGCCAGTTTCTATCTCAATCGTCGAGAACCCTTCCCCTGATAAAAATTGCCACGCCCCTTCTGCTTCAGCCCCCTCCCCACCCTCACCCCTAGGCCTCCAGTCTCAGTGGAATAATTCTCCGTTAACTCCCTAACTTGCCTTGCCCAGTCTGTCTGTATCTTGGAATCCCATACATAGTTAAATGTTGTCTTTCTCCACCTGTATGTTTGTTGATAGTCTCGCTGCGGTTCGCATGAACCTTCTAATGGATTGGCAAATAATATATTGAGCGATCGAAAACATTGGCTAATAGATGTTAGGTCAGTAAGCATAGGATTGTCTTTTTTAATTATATAACTATTTTCTGGGAGAGGGGTGGCAAGCAATTAAGATTCGCTCACTGGTTTCATAAATGATTGATGGATATCCGTGCTGAAACGATTGCGCTATTTACACAGCCGTATATCCCTGGGGTACAACGATTGTCCCACACTGACCATGAACTCAGACAAGACTCCTGTTTACATTATAATCTTACTCGTTTTTTTGTTACTGGGTGGAGGTGGTTACGTACCCACCACCCACTCCATACACAAACCCACTGCCCACCGACCCACCCACCTGACTACTCCTCCCCCACACAGACACACACACACAGAGTTTAGCCTTCAAGTTTTCACCCTATTTTTCCATTAATTTTCTAAGGAAACTTGAGCACGAGCAATCCTCGAGCACCCTTCCTATGATAAGCCTACTCTCCTGCTTCAGTCCCCTTGTAGAGTAATTCCCCATAAGCTCCCTCGCTTGCCTTAAGCACCATATCTGAATGGTAGAGCTCTATATATGATTAATCCTTTGGACTCGGGTGGTATCTTCCATGTCAGTTCAATGGCAGCAATTGGAAGAGCCCATTTTCTTTATTTGGGGGTAGAATAATTAATATTTTCAACGTGCAGCCTTGGGGCTGCACGTTGAAAATATTGATTGATCTACCCCACATATTCACTAATCAGCCATCATACTTAATGGAATTATGACGTATCATTTTCCTGGGCCGCAAAAACGGCTTCTCGTGTTCAAAGGGTTAGACATCATTTTACACCATCTGCTGGTTGGGAGGTGTACCAGATAATTCAGGTAGCATAATGTTCCTATATCTGTTCCGCATCCACTCGAGTTTCCCGCTGGCCGCTTCCAGTGCGGCTGCATTACTTGATCCGCTTATCCAGATGTCAGCAACATTTTGTAGAATTTCCAAGTTCCTCACTTCTGTATGATTAAGAGGGATCACATCCGCTTCATATGTTATACTTGATAATCCCACCCTCTCCCAAATGTTTTTCCAGCGAACACATTTTGCTTACGTAAGGTATATTCTCAATGACATTTTATATTTCAGTAAATAGAGACACAAATCCCAGAGGTACAGGCAATCGTCTAAATTGTGTAGCGTAGTTCAAGAGCCGAACCAATTTCTTCCCTACCGGGATTCAAGAGACAACAATGTTCTTCGGGTAGGCTCCTCTTTCTATACCCTTTCTTCATGACGTCATATTTCCCTTTTTCTAAAGTTTTCTCTTTTAGCTTACGCAAGTCAAAATGCCCATAAGTCTTAATAACAATGAGAGATGTGCTCCATGCAAGTCGTACATCGTGGGAAAACAGATACCTAAACAGGAAATGACATCATATATCAACGCATATGTATCATGTGTGTTGCCGTTATAGTTCATGGGCAGCCGTGTTGTGACTTCATTACCATGGTGATATATATTGCAAGTAACATGCGCTGTATGTGCTGTCATGGTCTAATGATATTGAGGCAGTGAAGTAGCGATGGAGGTTACCATCTTGTATTTCAATGTGACTCGTCAAATGCTTACTTTGAACCTAGAATATTGCAAGTAGCCTTGGTCAGTGTTCACGTTGGACCGAAACTGTCTGGTGCCAAATTTTTATCCATTCGGGATATTTTAGTGCCAAACAAAATGTGTTGGTGCTGAGACGCTAGTGGGGGAAGGGGGGGGGGATGTACTTCACTGTCTGATCTAAATAAATTGATCGAGGTTTTGAAAACTGAACTGGCAATTATTTAGTTTAAACAATATTTTATTAAGGATTAAGTTGTAAGTATACATCACAGAATAGATAAATATAAAACAGTCGACACCAGATACAAAAGTATACAATACAACCAGTATATAGGGACTGCGGTGGCTCAGTGGTAGATTGTTGGACTTCTATGCTAGGGTCCCGAGTTCGGTCCCCGTCCGGGACAACCCGCGTTGTGTCCTTGGGCAAGGCACTTTATCCCGGTTGCCTACGTGGGGGCAACGAAGGCGCCGTGTACTAAGGCGTACTGCACGTCGATGGTGCAAACATGCCATTTTGGGTAAATTTTTGGTAAAAAAAAGTCCAATTTCCAGTACATTTGCAGTTAACAACAGATTTTTTCTGTTTGTTTGGGTTTTTGTTGTTGTTGTTGTTGTTGTTGTTGTTGTTACACTGTCGGAAAATTTTCGGTCTGTCGGAAAATTTTGGGCTTGCGCCTCCGCCAGCGAAAAGCTATCTACGCCACTGGCGGTCACCTTAATTATATCTTTGCCACTGATTCAATTAATGATCAGACTGAATGATGTCACGACATATAACCCTTGCGGTACTTTGATGATAACAGATCAATCGGCTAATTACTGTTAATCCACTTGGCTTAAAGGGTCGTGAGTCTTTACAAGCGCAGTATTTACGCGACGGTAGGAAGTATTTTTAGTCGAGTTGTGACGAAGTCAAACTCGACTTATAGTTTGGTGAATGTCTGGCGGGCGGGCGGGCGGACGGACGGGCGGGCGGGCGTGCGTGCGCTCGGGCGTAAACAATTGGTTTCCAGATGATAACTTGATAGTGGTTGAACTCACATTCATTAAACTTCATACGTAGGTTGGTCTTGGTGGGAGGAAGAACCCTATTGATGTTGGACATGCTACGTCGAAGGTCAAGGTCACAGTGACCTTGAACATAGTAAATCTTAAACAATTGGTTTCCGGATGATAACTTGATAATGGTTCAACTCACATTCATGAAACTTCATAGGTAGATTGGCCTTGGTGAGGGGAAGAACCCTATTGATTTTGGACTCGCTACGTCAAAGGGCAAGGTCAACGTGACCTTGAACATAGTAAATCGCAACAATTCCTTTCCGGATGATAACTTGATAGTAGTTCAACCTACATTCATGAAACTTCATAGGTGGGTTGGCCTTGGTGCGAGGAAGAACTCTATTGATCTTGGACTCACCAGATCAAAGGTCAAGGTCACAGTGACCTTTAACATAGTATATCGCAACAATTGGTTTCCGGATGATAACTTGATAGTGGTTCAACCTAGAGTCATGAAACTTCATAGGTGTGTTGGCCTTGGTGCGAGGAAGAATCCTATTGATCTTGGACTCACCAGGTCAAAGGTCAAGGTCACAGTGACCTTGAACATAGTATATCGCAACAATTGGTTTCCGGATGATAACCTGATAGTGGTTCAACCTAGAGTCATGAAACTTTACAGGCGTGTTGGCCTTGGTGCGAGGAAGAACCCTATTGATGTTGGACTCACCAGGTCAAGGTCACAGTGACCTTGAACATAGTATTTCGCAACAATTGGTTTCCGGATGAGAACTTGATAGTGGTTCAACCTAGAGTCATGAAACTTCATAGGTGTGTTGGCCTTGGTGCGAGGAACTGTTGTCACAACTCGACATTGGATCGGTGATCCTGAGCGGCATTTTTCTAATTAAATTCAGTCTGCTGTAAAGGTCATAACCAACAGCGTTTTTACTGAAGAAAAAACAATGCCAGATTACGTCTCACTGACAATTAACGTTGGAAGTTTGTCCAAACACAATTTCAAACGCCTTATTGACAAACGAAAAGTAATAACATATTTTATTATACGCTAAACGATAGACAAACGAAAAGTAATAACATATTTTATTATACGCTAAACGATAGATTTTCGAAACAAATTGCGGAAAGATAGAAATCGTATCCCCCACTATGAAGATACAGAAATTTCCATTTTCATAGTATCAATCAAAATGGCGGCTTTCAAAGCATCACCTCAAGGTTAATACTAGTCAAATTATCATTGGAAATGATCAATTTGTTGTAAAAAAACGTATAATGAAAAGAAAATCTAGTGTATTTGGATGGATACCGATCATTTCCAGCAATACTTCAACACGTATTCACTTCGAATTGATGAATAAAACTCGCCAGCTGTATCAGATCGCAAGACGCTACATTTTCCGAGTATCGAACGAATCACTTCCGCGTATCAATGCGCGCTGTTCATGTTCATGCATCAATTCAAGGTTGAAACGAGTGGAATTATCGATAGGAATGATTAGATTCTTATTAAAAGCGCATAATAAAAAGAAAATCTAGTATTTTTGAGTGGCAAGCGCTCTCGAAAAATAAACATTTGTCTCGGTCACTCATGAGATAATTTGCGTTATCCGTTCAAAAACACTAGATATCCTCAATTTATTTCAGTTTCATTATCAATCGCTCTTCACTGGCAACAAAAAATGTTGGTTGCCAACTCAAATTTTTTAGTACAATTGGCTAAATTAGCAGCCAATAGCGCGAACACTGTCCTCCGTGTACTCAAAATATGTGGAAATACGTTCCTTATTCCAACGAAAAGCTTCGAGATTAATAATACTTATTTTCTAATCAGTTCTTTATTTCACCTCCGCCAAATAATTTTTTTATCAGTCTTGATCTGTCAAACACAAGCCAAAATATAGAAAATTATTGCAGGCTATTATTCTCTTAGAATATTAATAAGATTCGGTCTGTTCGGTTAATTGACTTTGATTAAGGGTTTGCACAAATTTACGACCAACTTATTGCACAAATTGTGCTATTCATCAAACGGTGTGTGTTTAGAACTGATTAGTCGGTATTTGTGGAACAACTGAACTCCAATGCATCAATCACACTGCATTGGTCTTTTAGATTGGCATTCCGTAAGCATGCAAATCATTGTTTGTGTGGGAAGTTCTTTTGTTTGGGTGTTTTTGCGTGTTGGTAATGCTGGTGTGTCCATGCTGGTGTAATCCAGATTGGTTCATTCCCACTAGACCAATAATTCCCTTTAGACCAATTCCCACGAGGCCAATTCCCAAAAGACCAATTTCCCTAAGACCAACTGATGTGTTCTACTTTTAAAATAATTCTGTATCAATAATTTGATATATTTATAAATATTTATAAATGTATTTAATGTTATTGATATTCAAGCCTAAAAATAAGCAGTCTGTCATTTGCAGAATGAGGTCCCCAGAGGGTGAATTTCCAGTATTGATTCAGGTTGAGGTTGACAGAGGGTAAATTTGGTGATGCTACCCTGTTGGGCAGGGTAGCATCACCAAATTCCCCCTCTGGGGACCTCATTTTTAATATGATAGTCTGCTTATTTTCTGGCTTGTTTATTTTATAGATGTTGGGCAGATTTTTCATAACAATTGTTATAGTAATCACACACTTTCAAAGGCTATGATTCTTTTTATTATTTTTTTTATCAAATAAAGTGCTTTTCAATAAATAAATGTTTTCTTAATTATCCTTAATCAATCCTTAATCAATAACAGTATGTAGTTGGTCTAAGGGGAATTGGTCTTTTGGGAATTGGCCTAAAGGGAATTGGTCTAAAGGGAATTGATCTAGTGGGAAGACACCTCCCGATTGTCCCACTTTCTAATTTTAGGAGGTAAAGAGAGTGGGACAGTCGGGATTTTGTTAATTAGTTTTCTAACGACAAGATCAAACATTTTCTCTTATAGTTTGTTTCACGTATATTGCTGTTTTATTAATGAACAGATCAAGAAGTTGGTATTTGTTATACAGCATCCATAAGCTGTGCTAGATATTTTTGTTCATCAAAATACTGATCAAGTACAAGCTATTTTTGTACATCAAAACAGTGACTTATTATTAAATTTAAATACATGTTGAAACCCTACGCATATTCTGTAATGTTTGTTCGCCCACTGAGTTCCAATGTGTTCTATGTGCCAGCAGGCACATAGAACACATTGGAACTCGGGGGAGGCTCTGTTTCAGGATCTATAGTCTACCATGAATGTTTCTTTATCTCCGTCTCTTTGCTGGAGGGGGTCCACCTGCACTAAGCTGCATTTGCGTGACTTCGTTGTAGGCCTGGATTTCTTTGAGGTGGTCAATTAAATGGAACATGTTTGGATGTGCAGCGCGTATTGTTTGTTTTTTCTATTTTGTTGTGCCAGCCTTCCAGATACACTATCACAATTGCTAATCACGAAAAGTAAACACTCATAAAAATACTGATAGTTGCTTTAATCATGATCGATAAGCAGCGATGAGTTGTGTTCAAATTATGATAACGACTATAACAATTTTCAAACCCAAGAGTGTGAGAGTCGGGACATCAACTAAGATTCGAAAGTGGGACAATCGCTCCTTTTCAGTGCTAGGGTAAGGACAGCAACAACATGGGACAGTAAGACACACTTGGGAACTGATGTATATTTTACATGGTACTTTGTATTATGTCATTCAGTTATATTTAATTTCTCTGGGTGTTAAAAAACCACTAATGTTAGATGAGTTTGTATCCCATAAATGGACGTTTATTCAAACAATAAAAGTCTTGGATAAATTTTTGCTTTATTCACCTAGTAGCAGCTGCTAGTAGGGTGATAAATTGTCCCCGTAGGTTTAACACTGAAAGAATTTATTCCTATGGTAGAGACGGACCTGTTGACTGCTGACCTCTACCGCATTCGTGTTGTCATGACCTGTTTTACGTTTGTGGGAGACACAATGAACTGACGTTTATCAAACGCTGACCGTCGCTGATATGTTTAGTTTTAGAATATATGACGCATTTCAACTTGCCTAACAATAAAACGAACAACAATTAACAAAGTATCAATCGAAACCAAGCTTTGAAAAGCATACAAGTTCGATTGTGAAAGGCGGGGGATTGATAAGTGATGTTTCATTTTCCAAATTAGGAAAGTGTAAATAAACAAATGCACGTGTCGTCTGCTTTGTTTATAAAACACAAATTGAATCGACGACGAAAAAGACAACAATAAACAACGGAAATAAGAAAAATAAACATTGTTCATTTTATAAAATATTTTGGCAACTTCAGCTCAAGTCTGTAGGAGAATTATTTTTAGACAGAATCACTGTGCCTTGTTTATTGTTGGTAGTTTTGCTTGTCGATCTAATTATACCAATGTGCTCCTCACGTCTTGTGGTTTTTTGTAGCAAGTAACAGCACGATTTCGCCGTGACTGCCCTGTAAATGATTTATGAGATAAACAAAATAAACGTATAGTGTTTTGAAGTAAAACATTTATTCTACTCGTAGGATTAAGAAAGAAACCGACTCGCCAGAGGTTCGTCGGTTTCATTCTTAATCCTACTGGTAGAATAATTTTTTTACCTGAAAACACTATACGTTTATTCTATAACACTATACGTTTATTCTATATATGGCCTTTACATGGGCTTATTCTGTACTTACTGACTGTAAATTTGGTCATATTGCTACTTGCGCAATGAACTAATAAAAAAAATTCCAGTTGATGCACAATAGATACCTTCGGAATGCGTATATGTTCATGGGGTCTAGAATAAATGCAGTTTATCGAATGCATTGCCAAAACGCGTGCATAATGTGTGTGTTATCGGTGGGTGGAATCGAAACCTCATTAGTTCTACACTCTAAAAAAAACAATACATTTTGGTATTCCAAGATACCATCAGTATATGAGATACCTAAAACACCGAATATGGATAGCCTCCCCTATTTTTTACGCGTATAATTCCGAATGGGTGTTGTGGAATACCCAACTATCGATAAACAGGAGTTGCATCGCCTACATATCCACCACGTGAGCAAATTGCCCGTCAAGCGCGCACGCACGTCGTCTGTATCAACAATGGCGGTTTCGGTTGAAGCCTGGGAAAACTATAGGGAGCGGGTTGGATGACTTGGTGCAAACTGTATTTGATTTATGTGAGTTGCAGTGTATGTCTTTAATATCTGTTGAAGGTTATTAAAGGAACTGCATAACACAATTTTTTCTTCTTTCATTTTTTTCATAGCGACATAATAATAATAACACTTTGGCCGGCCGCTGATTTGTCGCGGTTCTCGGATGAGAAGGCCTTGGGTTATCCCTGTACTCCCAACTGCCTCCCATTTCCCACGGTTCTTTTCTCCTCCCAACACTCGGAGACGAACTGCTTGATGACATCCCTTGCCCCATTCTTCCCAATCTCCCCGATTAGCATATTAACCCTCTCCTTTGAGTCACTCACTAACCACATGTCCTTCATTCTCCCATCCCACTTCCCATTACACTCCCAGTGAATATTATTCTTTTAGACTGGTATTTTTGGCTCTTCCCCAAACGTGCCATCAAGGTACTCTTCAAAATCGGGCTTCTCTTTCTCACGCAGACCACCCGAAGACCTCTTTGATTTGATCCCCTCTCGCCAATTAAGGTTACCATCCTCCATGACCCTTTCTCTGACGATTTTTTTTACCCTGGGTTGCCCCAACGTCTAGGTCCGAGATATCCAATGAGTAGTTCTCTATTAACTCCCTCACTCGGGCCATCCACCCTGTCTTGATATTTGAGTTGAAAATACTGTGGGACATTACTTTACACCATCGGCTGTCGGGGAGATTTACCAAATAATTAAGAAAACAGAGTTTCGGTAAGTCTATCCTGTCCTTGATCCTCATCCACCCAAGCTCCCCTGATATTCTTGTTTGTGACCTTGGTCTTCAGATATGACCCTAGGTTACGGTCATGACACGTTTAGTTGAAACAATTGTGAAGTATGAACAAGATCTATCATTGAATCAAGATGTATGTGCTGGATAAGGATGATACAAAAAGTCAAAGTTTTTCTGTCTGTGACCTTGACCTTGAGGGTATAACTCTGAGTCAAGGATAAAAAAACACCTTTACCTTTACGTTATGGGCAGAAATGTGGTGAACTTGTGAAGTACGAGCAAGATCAGTCGATTGGATTAAATTCTATGGTTTGAACAAAGTTTGGAACGGACTAACGAATGGTGCTAGGCTAATAGGGCTACCACCCTACCCACCATCCGCATTAGCCCCTCCCCCTTCTAGACTGTCAGTATCTTCAGAGTAATTCTCCATGTGCTCGCTCACTTGCCTTAACACCTAGCCCGAATGTCAGTTTGCCTTTCTTGTTTGTTCGAATCCAAGCAGCCATTGATGTCAGCACATGATGTTTATTTACGGGTGAACTTTATGTAAATACAGATTACTGCAGTTAAGTATCTGTTGACGAGACCGGATCACGAGATCAAACACGACGCTGAAGGCGTCGTGTTTGATCTAGCTGATCTGATCTTGTCAACGAGATGGTACATGGCAACCCATATTGATTGACATTTGTAATAATTTGGTTATTTCATGACAGCGGATATTAAAATATTGAATACGTCACCTGAATGTAAACAGAAAATAAATTGTGGAATGTTTTCCCTGAGCGTTCAGCGCAAAGGCACTCGAATTTTGATTTCGCGCATGTAATATTATTATTTATTTATTGGTGTTTAAGGTCACATACTTATGCACAATGGCGGTTGAAGACATGTGCACCATCGACGTGCAGTACGCCTTAGCACACGGCGTCATCGTGCCCCCCCCCCCCCCCTCCGTGTAGGCCACCGGGATAAAGCGCCTTGCCCAAGGACACAACGCGGGTCGTCCCGGACCGGGATCGAACTCGGGACCTCTAGCATTGAAGTCCAACTGTCTACCACTGAGCCACCGTCCCCTTCGCGCTTGTAAAATCAGTTGTCTCGAAGATCTGAGCGCCTCAATGAAGTCACCTTGGACATTAAACATACGGAGTTGAGAATATAGAGACACTCGTTGTCCGGCGAGCTGGAATTGTTGGTCGAACTACAAAGGTATTAAGGTGTTATTCGTGGTTGTCACCTAACAATACGATAGCATATATGTCATCCAGCAGATCGTTTCCAGGTTCTGGGAGGGGAGAAGAGGCTAAGGAAAAGTAAGGATTTTTTGGGAGCACAGGTTTAATCAAGGCCTTCTTATTATTTCGTTCCGGTGTTACAAAAGCTGTAGGCGAGTTCTAATGTGACCCGCTGTGAGCGTGGTGGCTCAGTGGTAGACCGTTGGACTTCTATGCTAGAGGTCCCGAGTTCGATCCCCAGCCGGGACGACGCGCGTTGTGTCCTTGGGCAAGGCACTTTATCCCGGTTGCCTATATGGGGCACGATGCCGCAGTGTACTAAGCCGCACTTCACGTCGATGGTTCACATGTCTTCAACCACTGCAACCTTGCTTGAGCGGAGCTTGAACAGAGTTAGGGTGTTGAGGAGCTTACAGTTGCTCGTCGATGTTCGGTGGTTCTCTCCGGGTACTCCGGCTTCCTCCACCCGTAAAACTGTAACGGTCAAGATTAGCCATTGTGCATAAGTATGTGACCTTAAACACCAATAAATAATGAATAAATAATGTAGCCAGCTGTTTTGCGAAAGTAACTTACAGAAAAACAAATTGGCTTGCTAACCTTCAAATATTCCTGTGACCGACTCATAATCCGACACAGGCCGTGCACTTTGCACATTTCAGTTTCTCGGTGTCATTTCTACTCACACTGAATTACTTTCCACTCCTAAAATTCCCATCAGGGTTCGACTGTTGTGCATTTCCACTTAAATCACTATTAGTCACTTCATGTATGATACTCGTCAATAATTCATGTTTCGGAACAAAAGAACATCTCAGCGTGCATGCACATTAATGAAGATCGCTCTAAAGAGATAAAAACGTCGGCTTTAGTTTGTCAATTTAAAGTGACAAGGAAATTGTTTTCAATTCAAGAACTCTCAAAAATAAAAAAATAAGTATTGAGTTCTAACAACCTTCAATTCCAATCACATCCGTAAGACATTCGACCACAGATGATATTTTTTGTTAATCAGGTTTGTCTCTTTTTATAGAGTAATGCAATATATGGAACGTGTCTTCCATACTTCAAAAAAATTAGCTGTGTGTTCACATCATAGGATGACGTCATTTATTTATTCTATCATAACGCATAGTACAGCCGCCGTTGATTGGTCAGTTTCCACGGGTGGGCAATACGTACACGGATGTAATAATATTAGATTCAAAACACTAATTATAGGAATAATCATCAAAAAATTAATTAATGAAGCACCGGGTACAACCCGGTGTTTCATTAATTAAAATTTTGTTGATGATGATTTTCATTTTATGGTAAACGCATGCGTGGACATCACTGCCCATGCGTGGGTTACGACAAGCCCATGGCGACTGAACTGTACTTCCTAGTTTTTGTGACTTGGAAATGTCGAAACGATTGACAAGAGATTTATGCTAATATCATCCTATCCGCAGATCGGGGAGTCATTTGCCAATCATAATGCAGTATTTAGTTTAAGCAATACACGATGATTTGGTTTTGAGGCAAGTCATCGTATCACCTCCACCCCCTTCCCCCCGAAACCAAGTCAGGCCGTCGCACCCCGCACACACATTGATGGTACGCCAGAAATCCTAAGAATGTGAGCGAATGATTGTGGTACCATTCACACATCACCCAACAGCATCATGTCCGACATTCGCTTGTAGTTTCAAGCGCATGGATGCGATGCCCAGACTGGACACAAGATCGAATGATACAACTGTTGGTAATTCCGATCGTAGAAAATAGAACACAGGTGGCACAGACCGCCATGGAGCGATGCGTGGCATTGTTTAACCCTTTACCCAACGCAGACGATATCAAAAGTTATTATTTTAATTACAATTTTTTTAATTTTTCAAAAAATTTAAACAAAACCATATCATGTGACCCCTCATTGGAACGAGCTCAATGAGCTCGTTCCAATGAGGGGTCACATGATATGGTTTTGTTGAAATATTTTGAAAAATTTAATTTTTTCAACTGCTCAATTTGCATATTACGCGGGCGGATGATTCAGCTTAGCATGTAAATAAAAAAATGATGTGAAAAGAAAAGGAAGAGTTTAGAAATAAAAAAAGAACAAAAAAATACAATAAGAAAAAATACAATAATACAGTATTTGATATGCTACATTATTACCCACGAGTAGATTACGACTAATCCACGGCGACTGTACTGTGTGTCTCATAATATTTCTTTTATTTACTTTGTTATATAGAGGATATGGAATGAGTGTTTTTCTCGTATAATATTTATGAAACTAGTCTAAGAATTTTCCGTTTTGGCGAGCCTCTGGCGAGCCCAAACGGAAAATTCGAACGAGTTTCATAAATATTATAAACACTCATTTCATATTCTATTTATCATATGACACACACACGCACAAATTAGACACTTAGTATGACTTTTTAACCCATCACCTAACTTGAGTTGCAGACGGCACTTGGAAAAAACATCCTCGTATAACTAAAAATGTTCATTTTTTGCTTCCGAAATATAGATTATGACCCCTCATCGGAACGAGATCGTTCCAACGAGGGGTCATGACCTATGTTTTGGAAGCAAAAACTGAAAATATAAAAAAAAAATGAATGGCGCTTTTCTTGTAGGTAAAAGATTAATACAATATAACCCACCCTAAATAGGACAGATAACGTAAATTCTCCCCACTGAAATTATGCAAATGTGACCCAGTTGTATTTTGTTTAGCTAATCAAATTGTCCAGTTTTGAAATTGACCAATGAAAGCTCCCAACTCTATTTATGCAAATTATGAAAATGTGGCCCAGTTGCATTTTGTTCAGCCAAACAAATTGTCTACTTTTGAAACTGACCAATGAAATTGGCGGAAGACTTTACTTATCGTTGATTAATATTGTAACCGTATGGGATACACAGTCTCCCAAGGGGACCTAAACTTCACTGTGGGTGAATCTGACTAGAAACCGGGGCATCAATGAGAGGTTCAATTTTTCCCTATGGGGGGACTAGATCTTTTTTGTTTTAGGTTTGTTCTCGATTAATTCTTGATATTTTAGATCGTTATTTCTCGCTGGGAATAACCCGGCATTCAGAGTGTCAAATCAGCGTCTGCACTGGCTTTTATAGGTCAAGAATTCCACAATTTTTGTGGGGTCACGTGATAATACTCTCGACGTCAATTTATTTCAATTATTGATTGTTTTAAAGTTACTATGTAACTTTGGTGCCGGCATGTATTTTTAACATGCGCGAATGAATAATAAGAACATTTCTCGTTGCGAATTTCCCTTTTTCTGATGCAGATCATCTGCTTTGCTATGATATTTCCAACTTTCCACATTGAAACGGTTAAAATGTAGGACGCAGGAAACACCCGCAACGCGCATGACAGTGACCGAGTTTCGATTGAAAAGAGAAATGGCTGTGATCAAATTTGTGCCAATTTACCGTGAAAAAATGCCAATTTCTCAAATGGGATGATTTGTTTGGGACAATCATGGATCAATTTTAATCCACGATGATTCGAGGAAATAGCAACGAGGTATGTTCTTACATGACAGATTTGGTTTATACGTCAATTCACTCCGAGGTGGAGACGGCAATTCGTCCTTGAATTTGTACACACGGAGTTGCAAAACGCAACAAGATTGAAAGGCACTACGTATTCGGGAAGCAATTAAATTATTGTTTTGAGATTTTGACTGAATACGAAAGCCAACAGGTCCATTATTTCACATTACCCTCTGCCAAATGTGTTCAGTGTCCTCACGAACACACCAAACAAAATGTTGCATGAAATAATGTAATGTTTAGGTTGCACAGGCCCAGTGCAATTCTGATTTCCAAAGCCCAAAGGTGGGACAGAGTTAATAATGCCAAAGAGGATTACAGTACTGTACTGCTTTAAATTAATTAGGGACACTTCGAAGTGAAATTTGATAAATTTATTTATTTTTTTTTTTTAACACATAAGGGTCGCGCTGTTTGCAAATAGCAGGGGAAATGTAATGCCACACTTTCAGCTATGACAACCAAATTTTTAAAACCTAGTCAGCATGTCTGATAGCATCAGCATTTTAAATGTTAATTATTATTATGCTATTTTTTTATTTTTTTTTATGCCAGATACTTGCATGAGAAATTATTCATTTTGTTTTTGAATGCCGAACTTTCAACCAAGGAGACAAAATTTTCAAAAAAAATCATGTCATCCCAGCTGACAGCTGTGCATTGTTATAGACGATTTGATTGTAATTTGGCCTGGATGTGCTCTACTCCAAATATTAATAACGGCAATTATGTTTATAAGAATGATAAGGTTTAGTGTGGTGTCTCTTCTCTCGTTCTTTCTGATGATGGAAATTGGTCGATCTTGATGTATCTGTGTTCTGTATCTCTCTCATTGGTCGTGATGTGGGTCTGGTAGCAGTATTACTAGTTGATCGATGGAAAGTGTGAATAGCCCTTGTGTTTTTCTCTACCTGTTCCGAAAGTGTCCCAACTTTTCCAACTAATTCTTGAACTGACTTATTCAAGGTGTTGATGCTATCACCGAAAGTGTCTCCTTTCTGTGGAGGTTGCTGTTTTGCAAATTCCAACATGAGAGTTATCTGCTTGGTGTTTAAACTGATAGTGTCCACAACATGCAACAGTGTTTGTTGTAACTCAATCACCTGTGAACTTATATTGCCCGAAGTACACTCGTTAGCAGCTGTAGCCCCCAGAGAGGATGATGTGGTTAGCACGGAACTATTTGAAGAAGCTGATGAGGAAGAAGAAGACAATGACGAAGATGATGAAGAACAAGTCGAAAAAGCAGAAACAACAGATTGTGCATCTTCTTGGTCTGGTAATTCCATGACGGAATCTGCAAACTTCACAACTCTCAGATCCAGTGGCTCTTCTGACGCTTCTTGAACGATTAAGTTTAGTGGCTGTTCGCTGGTAGAAGTAGATGGAATGCTGTGTATATGAGTTGAAGGTGGAAGATGTGAGGTTGTAGTGGTGCTCTGTTTTGTTGCGTCTATATGTTCTGGTGCTGGCTTTGTTATGATGGTGTTATTTGGTGGTTGTGATTCACATGTTGCTTCTGAAGTTGTTGTTATTTTATCTGTACATGTAGCTGCTTGTGGTAAGACTGGTGTTTGGCTCCTTGGAAGGGTTTGCATCGTTGTCTGTGGTTGTGGGTACTGGTTGGGTGTGTCTTTATCGATGTTTTCTGTTCCCAATAGTTGGGGTAATATGTTTTCTGTTGTCTCTTTGTCAGTGAGTGGTATATTTGTGATTGTAATGGCTTCTTGCAGGATGTCAATTTCTCTGTTTGCAGTGGTAATGGTACATGTAGTTTTTTTGCTGTCCCCCTTTGGCTTTGCTCTCTGTGCCCATAGTTTCTCTGAATGTAACTTGCTTAATGGTGTCATATATTGTGATGCATTGATTGGGTCTGTACTTTTCTTTAGAAATATGCTGTCGTCGGCAACAACTTCACCCTTTTTCTCCATTTCTTCTTTCTTTATCTTATGTAAGGTATAGCCTGACACATGTTTTCTCAAGTCTCTTTCATTTGCTGTCTTGAACAAACACAGGGAACAGTAAAAAGGCACCCTTTCTAATTTGGTGTGGTATTTGAAGATGTGTGCAAGCACTCTAGCCCTCTCGCCCTCATATTTACATGCATTGCATCTATAAGCTCTTCCCCGTAGGCTCACAAAAGACTTGCTGAGGTGTGACATCCTGAAAAGAAAGTAAAAAAAAAAACTACTTAGAGTGTCGGCTTTGTAGCAGACAAATTTTTGACATCTCTTACCAACATTTAATTATAACTATAATGTTTGGTAGACTGAAACTTCTTTAGTGCTGCTCTCTTCCACTTCAAGTCTTCATCACCGTGGTAAGGCTTCAGCTTATTGTGATGAACCACCTTTTGCTTACCTTGTTCATCAAGTTGTATCCTGTAAATTAATTCATTAATTTTCTCTAAAACTAAAAATGGGCCTTCATATAAGGGTTGAAGTTTTGGACAAATACTTTTAATCTTTGCTTCATTCATGTACCAGACAAGGTCGCCACTTTGATAATGGTTTACTGACACTTTGACATCATACAAGTCTTTTTGTCTCTTAACAGATTTATTTAAGTGATTTCTGGCAACAATGTGGGCTTCTTGCATTCTGTTTCTCAACTTTTCTACATAGTCCCCATAACTGGTTATTTCTTGTTCATCAATACTTCTACCCCCAAACACAATTTCAGAAGGAAGTCGTACTTCACGGCCTAGCATCAGGAGGTTGGGTGTTAATTGAGTTGAATCATGGGGTGTGGCTCTGTAGGCAGCAGCTAAACACCCTAAATTTAAATCCCAGTCAGTCTGTTGACCCTTTAAGTAAGCCTTAATCATTCTCAACAAGGTGCGGTTGAATCGTTCAATTTGGCCATTGCATTTGGGGTTATAGGGACTTGTTCTGGTCTTCCGTATTTCAAGTAATCTGCACAGTTCTTGGAAGATCTCCCCTTCGTAATTACGACCCTGGTCTGAATGGAGTGTGAGAGGACAACCGAACCTACTTATGACCTCATTTAATATCTTGTTAGCACAAATTTCAGCAGTTTGATTGGGCACTGGAAAAATTTCGACCCATTTAGTAAAATAATCTGTTACTAGTAGGATGTATCTATTCCCTCGGGGTGTCAAGGGTAATGGGCCTAAAAGGTCAGTTGCCAAGCAGTCAAGTGGTGATCCTGTTTTCATGGTTCCCAGTGGTGCTTTTGGATGTTTAACAAGTGGTTTGTTAGCTGCACATTCATGACACCTTACAATCCAAATTCGTATGTCTTCGCTGATTCCAAACCAGTAGTAACGTTGTAAAGTTTTCTCCCTTGTCTTCTTGTTTCCAAGATGTCCAGACAGAATGTTTTGATGCATCTGTAGCAGGACTTTCTCCCATAGAACTTTGGGTGCTAACAGTTGAAGATGGGTTCCTGTATTATCTCTGCAGTGAAAAATCTTGCACAGTACTTCATTTTTCAAAAGTAAGGAGTCCCAAATGTGCCAATAGTACTTTATTGCTGAACTCAATCCAATCACATCACTCCATTTTGGTCGTGCTTTATTTCCCATCCAAGTATAGACTACCCCATGTCGGTATCTTCCCTTTGGAGTTTTTGTAGCATCTTATCAGTATACTGATCTGTCCATGGCGTAAAAATATGACCAGACTCTGGTTCTAATCGTGGCTTATTTTTGCCAGCTGCCCTGGTTTTGACTTTCCTCAGTGCTAGATTTTCTTGTGGCTTACCCTCTGCCAAGCTTGAGGTGATGGATTCTGTATCTGTAAATTTATCCCAGGAGCTCATCATTTCGAGGGATCTTTTTCTGCACTTTTTACATGGGCCACACTTGAGAGGCTCCAGATGGTCAGTTTTGTGGCACTCACATTCCCTCGGATTTTCACAACGAGACATTGCATCTGCATTCAAGTGTTTCCTTCCAGCCCTGTGCTCTATTTGGAAATTATAGTCAGAAAGTATTTCTATCCATCGAGCTATTCTACTTTTAGGTTCCTTGAAACTGAAAAGCCGTATGATTGCTTGATGATCAGTTCTGATCAAGAAGCGTCGTCCGAGTAAATACTGTCTGTAGTATTCTACAAAGTAGCGGACCGCTAACAGTTCCTTATCAGTGATGCAGTAGTTTTTCTCAGCCTTATTCAGAGCTCGGCTCCCATATGCTATGACCCTTTCCATTCCATTTTGTCTCTGACTGAGTACTGCTCCGATGCTGATATCTGAAGCATCTGAGTCCAATATGTATTCACCGTCATCTCTTGGGTAGGCCATTACAGATGGGCTGCTCAATTCCTCTTTCAATTTTTCAAATGAATTTTGACACTCGGTTGTCCAAATAAATTTCTTATTTTTTTTGGTAAGCTCCACCAGTGGTCTCGAGATAATTGCAAAGTCCTTTATAAATCTTCGGTAATATGAACCCATCCCGATATATTGACGAATTTGATGTACGGTTTTGGGCCTCGGCCATGATTTTAATTTTTGGACATTGTCTGGGTTTGGTTTCACTCCATCTTTAGATATTACATGTCCCAGGAAGGTCACTTCAGTTTGCATCAGATTACATTTTTCAGGCTTTAGCTTCAACCCTGCTTTTCTAATTCTTTCCAATATTTCGGTTAGCCTTTCTGTGTGTTCTTGGAAATTTTTCCCAAAACATATAATGTCATCAATATATACAAGTAATGTTTGCCATTGTAGTCCATGCAGGGCAATTTCCATCAATCGCTGAAAAGTTGAGCAACTGTTGGCCATTCCAAAAGGCATCATGGTGTATTCATACAATCCGTAACGGGTGGCAAATGCTGTTTTGCACATATCTTCTTTCTTTACGGGTACTTGATGATACCCAGCTGTTAAGTCTAATGTTGAAAAGAGTATAGAGCCTGAAATAGCATCTAAACAGTCTTGTATTCTTGGTAATGGGAAAGCATCTTTCACAGTGACCTCATTAACCTTTCGGTAGTCGCAGCATAGGCGTAACTTACCATTCTTTTTCTTGACTAAAACAATTGGAGAAGCCCATGGTGAATTTGATTTTCGGATGGTTCCCTGTTTTTCTAATTGCTCAATCATCTTCCTTTCCTCCTCTGCATAAGCGATAGGTACCCGCCGTGGTGGTTGTTTGATCGGCTTTGCATTGCCTGTTTCTACCGCGTGTTCAATTAAGTTAGTACATCCCAGATCAGCTTCATTTTTTGAAAATACATCCTGATATTGATTGAGTGTAGATGATAGCTTCTCTTGCTCAAGGCGTGACAAATTTGCCGAGGCACTTTCAAACATTTCTTTCAGGTGATCTGGTACATGATGCGATGCACTCGCATTATCAACCCTTTTCACATTAGCAAAATGTTCAGCATCAAATTTAGTTGATTCATCATGCCCTTTGCTGAATTGAATTCTGCGCATGTAGGCGAAGTTGGTAGATTCTTCAGGATTTTCACAATCAATTACTTCTGCAGTGCTAGTAAAAGTCTCGGCTCTTCCAATCACTGCATCTTGATTGACATGCGCATCAGTTGGAAAGAGGTTCATGATTCTAACCTTTGCTGTTGTATTATTTGTAATATCTGCTATACAAGGTGCCATTAGCAAGGAAGTGCTTTCAGTGAAGGATGGGGTGGGTTCGAGAAGTACTTCACCAAGTTCAACTTCACAAGGCGGTCTATCTATTAAAACATCTAAAAAGGCCTCGCTGTTCCCTTTCACGACATAATGATCAGCTGCACGGATTTTGTAGCTTTCTTCCAGGCCGACTTGCATACAGGGACATCATGTTCCTTAAATTTGATTATGCCTTTACTCAACAATATGTCAGCTGGACCTTCTTCCCCTTGTAATATGTCTATTCCTAGTAAGGCATCATCATCAATTTCAGCCACTATAATATCGGTGGTTATCTTGAGTGTTCCCATTTTAATTTCAAATGTACCTTTTCCAAGCTCTCGAATCAGCTCTCCATTTGCACTTTTCAGACATGAGCTTTTAATTAGTGGTGGTCTTTCTCCCATGGGTATTCGGTTAAATATTTTCTCTGAAATTATAGTTTTTGATGCTCCTGTGTCAGCTGTAAAAATTAATTTCACGCCTTTGATTTCGCCATTTACATAAACTCCATCAGCTCTTGGAACTTTCCTTTTTATAATAACCATTTCACTGTCCTCTGATTTAGGTGGGTGGGAAAATTTTTCCAAAGTTTTGTTTTCATTTACAAATTGGTCATTTTCTGTTTGATTTCTTTGGACCAACCCTCGACCGGTAGGGTCAGTCATAGCTAGTTTAAACCTTTATTTCCTGTGTTATTTGCATTGGGCTCTTGAGCCTTAATGGAATGATCCATTGTTTGGTAGTCTTTGTTCCACCTAAAGTGTGAGGGTTGTGTCCTCTGCTGAGGATTATAGTTACATGTAGCTTGAGAGGTGTTTTGCCCGCCAAAGAAATTTTCTTGAGTTCTCCAGTTGGAAGTTCTGCCTCTATTGAACAATGTTCCATTGTTGCTATTGTACTGGTTCCGTTGCCACACACCGTTGTAAGCAGGTTTGCGAGGTGCAAAGTGTGGACAATGCCTCTTTATGTGGCCTGGAGAGTTGCAGAAATAACAAATGGGTGGCTCTGCAGTAAAATTTCTTGGTTGACTTAATTTAGCGACATCACTGGACGCTTTTGTGATATTTTCAACTTTTTCTTCTAAATTAGAAACAACTGCCAGCACCTTTTCGAATTTCTCGTCACCGTTCTCATTTGATGCAGGTACTTTATTTGATATTTTAGCTGATTTTCCATTTCTACCAGTGACTTTAGTGTCTCTGAGAACACCTTTATTTCCTTTTCCCTTCTTTGTGTCACTAATTTCATCATCAAAGTCTTCTGTTGAGCTGTCTGTGTCTGAATTAATTTTTTGCGTTAATCTTTTATATTTTCTGTCATTGCAGTAGTCTCCCTTGTTCCTGTTTTGGTTTCTATGAAGTTAATAACTTGAACAACAGCATCATCAATGCTGGTGGGTTCTTTAAAGAACTCCACTTGAAATCTTACTTCTTGATCGAGTAAGCCTTCCAAAAATTTCCTGAGTAAATCTTCCTTCTTTGTTGCCATATCTCTATTGGGGTATGCTTTATCATACAGCCTTTTCAAATCAACTGCAAATTCTTCAATCCTTTCGTGTGTCTGCTGATTTCGGTTCCGAAATCGTACTCCATAGGTTTTAGAAGTTTCTATTTTTCTGTACCTATTAGCTAGTTCAGACACTAATTTCCTATAGTCTGACCGTACTTCATGGGTCAATTGCCCAAATACAAAATCTCCAGCTTGCCCTTGTAAACGAGGTAAAATTTCATCCAATTCGTCACTATCTGACCACCCTCGTCTATTTGCAACTTCATCAAATCTGTTATACCAGACATGCCAATCTTCCTTTCTGGAAAATACAGGTAACTTACATGAAATCCCACTTTTATAACTGGAAAGTGCTCTAGAATTCACTGTTGTTATGGGTGGACTCTGTGAGTTGTAGTCGACATCACTCACTTCGTTAGAGTCTTCGTCGCTGGACTCGTAACTGTGCACCGATCTGTAAGTAGGATCTCTGGGTCTTGCAGTCCTGGTATCACCAGCCTCATTTCTTGTGATTCCCTCTTGAGTATCGTTATTCCAATTGGAGTTACATGTAATGTTTACCAACTCTTTAACTGCATCTCGAAATCCTTTAGTCATTTCATTTACCATTCCCCGCATTTCAAAAATCATGCGTTCGTTTTTACTGCAAGTATCCATAACCATTTCCTGTATATCAAAATTAAAAAGTCCTTTGTCGGTTGTTCTTGCTTCAGAACCCGCTCTGCTATGGTGATACTTCTCTACAAAAGGTACCTCGGTGTTCGTCAATGTGGAAGTGGTGTCCGTTTGACCATCTGGTCCCTTATCCATGCCCCGCATATTAAAATTCATGCGGTCATCATTATACATACATGTGCTCATTCCCCGCATATTAAAATTATTGTGTTGCTTGTCGCTACGTGCAGTCGCCCCCCGCATATCAATAGTCATGCGTTCATTTTCATTCGAGCATGTATCTAGTCCTATACCATGTTTATCACCAAGCTCTTCTCTTTCATGACTTCTTGTAGAAGTTTGATGTGCAGTTAAAATCACTGTTTCATTTTTCTCATTTGCATTATCTGTTCTTGTTTCATTTTCCATTAATTCATTATTTTCATCTAAGGCACACTGGTCCAAGTTAGTTTCGTCACCACTATCAGCCTCGGCAACTTCTACTTTATTTTTCTTACTCTTAACCATTTTATTTAATATTATATTTTCTAGTAAGACAGGTTCGTATCTCTGGATACAAATTAAATTTAATTCTTTATCTGTATCCTGGTGCAGCCTCGCCAAAATGTAACCGTATGGGATATGCAGTCTCCCAAGGGGACCTAAACTTCACTGTGGGTGAATCTGACTAGAAACCGGGGCATCAATGAGAGGTTCAATTTTTCCCTATGGGGGGACTAGATCTTTTCTGTTTTAGGTTTGTTCTCGATTAATTCTTGATATTTTAGATCGTTATTTCTCGCTGGGAATAGCCCGGCATTCAGAGTGTCAAATCAGCGTCTGCACTGGCTTTTATAGGTCAAGAATTCCACAATTTTTGTGGGGTCACGTGATAATACTCTCGACGTCAATTTATTTCAATTATTGATTGTTTTAAAGTTACTATGTAACTTTGGTGCCGGCATGTATTTTTAACATGCGCGAATGAATAATAAGAACATTTCTCGTTGCGAATTTCCCTTTTTCTGATGCAGATCAGCTGCTTTGCTATGATATTTCCAACTTTCCACATTGAAACGGTTAAAATGTAGGATGCAGGAAACACCCGCAACGCGCATGACAGTGACCGAGTTTCGATTGAAAAGAGAAATGGCTGTGATCAAATTTGTGCCAATTTACCGTGAAAAAATGCCAATTCAAGTTCTCAAATGGGATGATTTGTTTGGGACAATCATGGATCAATTTTAATCCACGATGATTCGAGGAAATAGCAACGAGGTATGTTCTTACATGACAGATTTGGTTTATACGTCAATTCACTCCGAGGTGGAGACGGCAATTCGTCCTTGAATTTGTACACACGGAGTTGCAAAACGCAACAAGATTGAAAGGCACTACGTATTCGGGAAGCAATTAAATTATTGTTTTGAGATTTTGACTGAATACGAAAGCCAACAGGTCCATTATTTCACAATATGAAAACAAAATATCAAATGTTTTAAAGTGAACAAAACGGACGAGTCATATGATAAGTAATTATATCATGTTATTTACTGCCATTTAAAGTTTCATTCAAATATTCATTCATCAAACTCGAAGATTTAAGGTCCGAAAATCAAAGATGATTTACACAATTTTACGCCTTTCAATGTCACAACAGAATTTGCACCAATGGAGAAACCTTTCCTGCGTCAGAAATTTCGGTATTTTGCTATTCCCTCAGTGTGATAAATCTGTAATGTGAAGATGATTATGATATGATATACAGAGATTATTACCATTATGTGGATGTACGAAATATGTATCCGAGTCGAGCTCCGGGTTCTAAGGGCAGATCACGACGAGTCGAAGACGAGTCGTGATCTACCCTAAGAAGCCGGAGCGAGACTCGGATACATATTTTGTACATCCACACAGTGGTAATAAACATTTTATCTTACAATATATTGGGGATAAGTCAAGAATGTAAACGAATATATAACGAACTATTTATTCGTATGGATGAACAAAAAGAAAAAAAATGGAACTCACGCGAAAGGAACGTGCTTGTATCCGACCGCCTGATACAAACATCTGTATCAGGGGGTCGGGTCCACGACAGCTGCGGAGTTAATACAGACAAGATAAATATTTTTTTTATAACGCGGATGATGGTTTTGATGTGCCATGGTGGCGAGAAGTCGAGCCTGGTATAAAACCTACAGACCAGTTACCATCTCGTACCTGGTCACTTGCTGACTATGTGATGAATTTGCCCCACCGATGACCTCTAGGAATAAGATTAATGAAAAGTTGAATAAAAACCAGCAATTTTACATACATTTACTGTCGTTACCACCTGAAAAGAGTTAACAAAACACTTTTAAACGTTAAAAAAATGACATTTAATCTGTTGAGTGAACTGTAAAGAAAAAGTTCACTTCAGTCGATAGAATGGTCAAAACAAAATAGAACCTTTGGGACAACAAATGATATTTTCTGTCCATTTTTCAAATACAGTACATGGAGAGTGTATTATCACTAAATCGCCTGCAGAGAGGAGATTCCACTCGATCAATAAATATACGATAATACCATAGTGTGTTTTGATATGCTTGCCGAGCGAAAAAAAACTCACTTTCAACGAGTTGAGATATCAAACATATCAAAACACACTATGGTATTGTTGTATTTATCTTATACCGACCATTTTTGTTCTTTTCTGCATTTTTAAAAGGGTTTTGGGGATGATTTCGTGTCAAAATGTCGACTCATCTGGCGTCTCCAATCTATATGACATAGGGGTATGTGTTATAGATAATCTATAACACATGGGCTATATCTTCAACAGGTATAAGATAATTGTAAATTTGTTGCAAAGCATAACAAGCACAAGCAATGTTCCAGCCAATGGACTTCCGGGTTGTACCCGGAAGTCCATTGGCTGAAACATTGCTTGTGTTTTTGTCCACATGTACAGAATTTGAAAAGAATACTTTGGGTGATAACTCCACTCCCCGAGTGAATTAGTTGCAATCCACTCTCCATGTACTGTATTTAATGTTTCAAATCAATGAATACGATACCTTGAAAATATTTTTGTTACATGAATTCTCTTATTTTGTTTTAATTCCAATTTGAAAATTCGAAGGGTGTGGAAATGCATCAAAATTGTAATGGCGGCTACTCGTCCGAGAAAGATAACTCTAGGTCACCGTGTATTAAAGTGACACCCACCGTGTACATGATTGGCAGCCGGTATGCATGTGACTTTCTTGGCTAATAAAATTAGAGGATGTATTAATAAATTTCTCAGAGGTGGGGGTAAATGCAGTTTATCATGCCACCTGTTTAATTTGACCAATCAACTTTATAATAGCATCGGTGAACAATGCGTTATTAGGTTTTTCAATGGGGAACCGGCTATCGGATTGAGTCCATACTGTAAGTGACCGTGTATGAGCCCTTATTATGCCAGCTAATGAAATTCGCCAATCACAGCCCCCGAATAGTGGGACGGTACTGAGCCGTATTGGGTCACCTGCAGTCCGAGGTGACCTAATACGAAACTCGTATTAGGTCAGTACCGCCATTTTGTTTCGACGTGGAAATTCCTCACCTCGCGGTGCTTTTATATCCATATTGAAGAAATTGCAGTACAATCAAACGTCCCTCCGTATCTATATGTCTCATTTTCTCTCGTTTTATAATAAATTTATTGTGAAATTTATTTTCTAAATGTAAATTTAATTATTTGAAGTGAGAAATACTACTGTATTCGATCTACCGATAACGGATAAGTCGGCCTGGCCCTAACTTTACATAGGGTCTAAGCTTATTGAGGCTAACACACAACAGTTTAGAAAAAATATATAACCCATAAATGCGTTGTTATAAAGTTGAAAAATATATATAGTGTGAATAAATAAACTGAGAAAAAAATTGTCTTATCCCGGGAATAGATTAATTTCATTTTTTCTCGTTGAGCTCATTCTGTAGTCTCTGTTGTGGTAAATGGATAACGTCGCTTCGAAAATGGATTTAATTTCATTGAATAATTATAAGATTGCACAATGATGAAATTGTAGGAAAATGAATGAAAGTCAATGGGAAAAAATGCGAGATACATTTATTTTGTTCGAATTCTATAAAATCGGACGTTTCGGACATTTTCTGCACACTCAAGACAAAGTGACAGTACGAAGAAAAGCGTCTATTGCTGTTGTCTGTGTTGTCAAGGAAATTATACACAAACAGGGAGACAACTGTGCACGTTTGTTACAACTTACATAGCGTTTTGCATCAGTTTTGAAAATGTGCCGGCGTTCAAATTTGATTTTTATTTTGTTTTCGCTGGCATAATAAATACGTTACAGGACGTTCAGGTGGCGGATACGGTGTCATATGAGGCTCGGCAAAAACAATATTGGACTCGGCGTACCGCCTCGTCCAATATTGTTTTCACCTCGCCTCATATGATACCGTATCCGCCACCTGAACGTCCTGTAACTTATAATATACATTCTCTGCTGGGCGCCATTTTTTTCCGAATTAATTTTCCCACCTCAAGTTTACCTTCATGCATTTTAGTATACGCAATGGAGTTCTTCATACGTCATGTGTGAACAATCGCAACGTTGAAGCCCTGCTAAAATAAATACAGCAGTTTATCATCTCACGGTTGTATTGTCTGAACTTTGTTAGCTAATTGATAACGCTGCAGTTTATGACCAAGCGTCTACCTAATAACATGATTCGGGCAGAAACAAAAATTGACCAATGAGAGCTCCCAACTTATTTATGCAAATTATGAAACAGGATGCATCAATCGTCAGATTGGGAAAGCTTTGTTGCATTTGGTTAGCGCATTGGACTTCGGATCAAACGAGGCCGGCGGTTCAACCCAGGGGCCAATACTTTGAAACCTTTACAAATGTATTTTCTAGAATTGTATTTTCTAGTTGTGACTTTAAATGGGTTAAAATGAACCATTAGGATTTTTAAAGATCTATAGCAATTTGCCAGTTGGCAAATTGCAAAATCTTTTCAATGCAAATGATTAATTTTAGTCAGTTATATGCGCTCATGTCATTTCAATGGCAGCAGTTGGAACAGGCCATATTCATTATTTTGGGGTAGACCAATTAATATTTTCGTGTTTTTGTGGGTAGAGCCATTAATATTTACAAAGTCCAGACTTAAGGTCAAATCGTGTCAGACAGTTTTACGGGTGGAGGAAGCCGGAGTACCCGGGGCTGGGGGCGGGAGACGAGCAGGCGCTCCAAACCGCAATTCCCCTTGCCTGCCAGCGATTCCTGAATGGCGAGCAACTGCCAGACCCCCCAACGCACTTACTCCACACAAGCAGGGTTAGCATATGTTGAAGACAAGTGCACCATAGATGTGCAGTACGCTTTTTTACACAATGCCACAGCCCCCCTCCCTCCCCCCTCCCGCGCGTGCGCAGTTGGGATTAAGTGCCTTACCCAGGACACAACGCGGTTGCCACAGGTGGGAACACATTCGGTTAGCAGACATCGTACTTAATGAAATTATGACGTATCATGTTCCTGGACCGAAAAAGCGGCCTCTTGGGTTCAAAAGGTGAACATCGTCAACTGATACAATTTACCTGTAGCAGTGAAAGCTGAAAAATACACCCCACGCAATTACTTTCCTTCGCACGCCACGGATGGTACACGTGAACTGTACATTATGGAAACGTTTTGCACTGCATGTACAACTAATAGACATCCGTTTCGAAACGCACCTGTTGATTGAAGCGACGTTTATGAAACCGCTGAACCATAGAGAATGCATGTTCTCGTGGGTAAAACAAGTAATGAATGTATTTAAGACAAGGTGTAGACAGGTATGTTAATACGAAAATGATGAAGATGTTCCCATTTCACGGTTATTTCGACCGAAGGTTAATGGCTTTGAGAGTGAACTGCTTACTTCACAGTTCTCCCTTGATAGTATTATCAGCTTGAAAGAAGCCGTTTCTTTCGAAGACAGTTTCTATTTATTATTTCCAGATAAATAACTCAACACGTTTGTCAAATATATTATCTCAATATATAATTGATGTCGAGATGAATATGCGTGATTAACCCTTTACCCAACGTAACACCCGAAACCATCCAGCGCTATTCACAAAAATCACCAATAAATTTTCATTATTTTTTTCATTTTTTGTCTCAAAAATATAGGTTATAACCCCACTTTGGAACGAGCTCGTCGAGCTCGTTCCAATGAGGTGCCATAACCTATGTTTTTGAGACAAAAAAGAAAAAAAATAGTTATTCAAGAATTTTGTTTGCAAGTGTCGTCTGCTTTTCATGTTAGGTAAACGGTTAAACGATACTGATACTGCAGCAAGCAAAATGTAGCCCGTGTTTACCCATTACCGAACAGTTTCAGTTTTTCTGCTGGGAGGGAGGCGGCTTGCTCAAAACCGCAATTCCCCTTTCCAGCCAACGGTTCCTGAACTAAAATGCACCAAATGCGAACCAATGGTTTATTTATTTCTAAATAAACCATTGGTTCGCATTAGGTGCATAATGTAAGTCAGAGCGCTGTGGTGGATTCTAGACGTTAACATTGCATTATTTATTTATTTATTTATTTATTTATTTATTTATTTATTTATTTATTTATTTATTTATTGAGTACCCGGAGAGAACCACCTAGCAACGGCGAGCAGCTGTCAAACTCCCCAACGTACTACACTAATTAACTAAAACTAAAATTCTGTTGAGGCATAAAAAGCCTGGCTGGCGAAGTCAAATAGAGAAGGCGGGAAAGGATCACAAAAGGTTTTTCCAAAAGGCTGTCACCATGTCGTCTCCAGAGTTTCAATATGTTCTATGTGCTACTAGGCTGCCAGTAGGTACATAGAACACATTGGAACTCAGGGGACGATGTTGCTATCGGGTCACGATATTCGCCCTTTATTTCCAGGCTTGTTAACAGCTCCCAATGGATGGTATTAAAGAAAAGTTCATGACACAAGTGTTCCTGTCATAATGAAATGACTGTTATACTATATGGGACGCCGCCCACCGGAAACTTGTCCCTGGAGACCGTCAGTCGCTCTTCCGTGATTTTATAAACGACACGACTGACACCTAACACGTTGGGGTGCTCGAGTATCAACCACCTCGTGAAAACATTACATTTAACTATTATCACCCGCCCCAACCCCACCCACCCACCCCATGTTCAGAAGAACAATTGAAAATAAAGAAGCTCACACATAAACGAACGAAGGAGGGGACATTTTGGGGATTGTTTTAACCTTTTGAATCCGAGAGATCGCTTTTTTCAGCCAGGATCGTGATGTGACGTGAATTCATAACTTTTATGGTTCCTCCCTGAATTCCTATAGTAGACAAATCAATGTTTTTAACGTTCAGCCCGAAGGGTGCTCGTTAAAAATATTAATTGTTCTGTCCCCTAATAACAAATATGGACTATTCCAATTGCTGGAGCTGAACTCACGTGGAAGATATCGTCTGTGTTGAAAGCGTTAAATAGTTTATAAAATGTAAAGTGATGTACAAAAATAAAATAGAACTTAACATATCGTCTTTTTAGTTGTCTGAGAAAACTACAGGACAGTTGCAACAACCCCCCCCCCCCCCCCCCCCCCCCCCGTACTCAACATCTAAATCCTACTATATGACTGATGTGAAGTTAGCTGCGTTCCAAGAACATCGCTCTTGGGTAGTTGCGATTAGGTGTCATGCCTGAAGACAAAGCACAAGTGCCGCGGATCGGGGCTCGGTCATGGCACCCTCTTTCGATTCGATTTAATTATTTATTTATTGGTGTTTAAGGTCACATACTTATGCACAATGGCTGATCGTGGCCGTGACAGTTTTACGGGTGGAGGAAGCCGGAGTACCCGGCGAGAACCACCGAGCAACTGTCAGCTCTCCAACGTCGTAACTCTGGACTCTGCACCGCGGCACAGGCAGGGTTAGATTGGTTGAAGACATGCGCACCATCGACGTGCAGTACACAGCGTCATTGTGCCCCCATGTAGGCAATCGGGGTTAAGTGTCTTGCCCAATGACACAACGCGGGAGTGCGAATCAGTCCCTGAAATGGTCACCCATCCAACTACTAACCGCGTTCGACGTGCTTAATTTCGGTGATCGGACGAGAACCGGTTACCGCGAAGCCATCGCGCCCCCTTTCGATTCGATTACAAGCCCACTGCGTTAACCGAAGCGCAGCCGCAGTCCAAGACTCCACGTCGAAAATATTAATTGGTCTACCCCAAAATAATGAATATGGACTCTTCCAATTGCTGACATGGAATGCACCACCAGGGTTCAAAGGGTAAAACCGTTCTTGAGCTTGCGAAATATTCGAACATCTTTCATCAAATCATCTTCAGTGTATGCACTTCTAAACTGCTTGTAAAAAAAGTATTCGCACATGCATACATTTTTGGCACTTCAGCGTAGATGTCTTACCTTTCCATTCAGTTCATTTATTCAATGCAGTTAACATGTTCTGTATGATGCATCTGTTTGTAAATATATCTTTATCTGAAATAATCAACGACATCCCTAAAGCCTTCTGGTGCATGTTATCATTCAAATTATTAATCATTAGGGTGCAATTTGTCCAGAAATGAGTACAAACATGCAAGCATTATCTTGAAGTTAAACAACATTTGTTACTCCATTAAACCTTAACTCCCTTCACTCGGATGTCAAAATATCCAAATTTCAAGTAGCCATTTTTCCCATAATGCAACTGTGAATTTAACTAATTCAATCTTGTCAATGAGCTCTGTCAAACAAGATTGAATTGGTTAAATTTCTAGTTGCATTATGGGAAAAAAATTGCACCTTGAACTTTAGATATTTCGACATTAGTGTGCAGGGGGTTAATGAAAGCCACTGTTCACGTTGCCGAGTGCTAATTTATCTATTTCCACTAACAATTTTGATTTGAACCAAAAGATCTTAGTTGGCTAAAATTTTGGCACCACTAACTTCCTTTCGTTAGTTGTTGCTATTTATTTTGGCAATTTATTTTACTTAACTGGGATTTAACGACACTTTCGACAGCCAACGTCACCTCGTGTCGGACAGTTTTACGTGTAGAGGAAGCCGGAGTACCCGGGTTGAACCACGACCGAGCAACGACGAGCAGCTGCCAGACTCTCCAACGTAATAACTCCCCACAAGCAGGGTTAGCCTTATTTATTTATTTATTTATTTATTATTTATTATTTATTTATTTATTTATTTATTTATTTGGGTTTTAAGGTCACATACTTATGCACAATGGCTAATCGTGACCGTGACAGTTTCACGGGTGGAGGAAGCCGGAGTACCCGGAGAGAACCACCGAGCAACAACGAGCAATTGTCAGCTCCTCAACATTCTAACTCTGTTCAAGCTCCGTTGAAGCAGGGTTATAGTGGTTGAAGACATGTGCACCATCGACGTACACGACGTCATCGTGCCCCCATGTAGGTAACCGGGATAAAGTGCCTTGCCCAAAGACATTATGCGGGTCGTCCCGGACGGGGATCGAACTCGGGACCTCTAGCATAGAAGTCCAACAGTCTATCACTGAGCCAACGCTGGTCGGTGGTTCTTTCCGGGTACTCCGACTTCCTTCAACTGTAAAGCTATCCGACACGAGATTACCCTGGCTGTCAAAAGTGTCGTTAAACTCCAATCAATAAATAAATTACCATCGTTATTTGCTCATCATACAAAATTCTACTTCAAACTACTCCATTATATCTGGTAACGCCAATCTTACTGCGTACGTTCGACGAATAACTGTGAATATTTCGAAGTAAACAAACTGGTTGCTCCCAGTAACACACCAAGGGGGGTACCTCTAGTTTGTTCATATCGGCCGAGTTTGAATCCATATCAGCAGAGTGTGATAATGTGTCATTCTGGAAATGAAAAATCAACAGAAAACTGGTATAATTTTCCATGTCAGAATCATATTTCCTCCAACTAATGCCTTCGTTAATATTCTGAGGAGAGAATATTTTGAACTTCAAAGCGTTTTTTCTGTTTGATTTTTTTTCAGTTGACACCAATAAATGAAACATTTCCTTATTCAGTGTGAGAAAACAGTTAACCTATATTGATGTCGCCACGGTATAATTGTAATTTCCTGGCAGAAAAATTTCATAGAATTAATGTGTCTCCTCCACACCAAGCAGTGCAGAAACAATAGAACAGAATTATGTTTTTAGCCCCCCCCCCCCCACCCCCCCCCCCCCCCTCACCTTCCACATACATACAAAGTAGATCTTCCGTTTCTTAGGCTGAGGTTTTTTATTTTATTTTTTATTTTTGTAATTGTCTCTTTTCCACAAAAGTTCATGTTCTCGGTTTGGTTCATGTTTTAGGCCTCATATTCTACAGAATGGCCAAGGGTGGTGGTGTATTTCGTCCCTTGAGTGCAAGAATGTTTTGCAATGCTAAAGCATTGCAAAACTTTCTTGCACTCAAGGGACAAATTCATCAATTTTTTTAACTTGATTTATATCAGATATTTTACCCATTTAATTTTTATTCTTTTAAGTTTGCATTGGTTATAAAAAGAGAGCACGCGACTGCCAAAAGGACCATGTGGGAGGATCTGAGAAACAGATTTTTAACTTTTTAGACCTTATCACGCTTTGTCACATCAAATTTTATCACTATTTCATCCATTGGGGCGCGGTGGCTCAGTTGGTAGAGGTGCAGGCTGCAAGCCGAGAGGTCCTCGGTTTGAATCCCACCTGCGGCAACCGCGTTGTGTCCTTGGGCAAGACACTTCACCCCCATTGCCCATGTGGGGGCACGGTGACGCTGTGTACTAAGGCGTACTGCACGTCGATGGTGCACCTGTCTTCAACCAATGCTAACCCTGCTTGTGTGGAGTTAGTATGTTGGGGAGCTGACAGTTGCTCGCCGTTGCTCGGTGGTTCTCTCCGGGTACTCCGGCTTCCTCCACCCATAAAACTGTCGTGGTCATGATTAGCCATTGTGCAGAAATATGTGACCTTAAACATCAATAAATAAATAATTTCATCCATTGTAGCAGTAACTATGGCAAAGCGCTTTGTAATTTACCCCTTTTCGGGGGTGGTGGAATTAGTTGGACACAGTCGCCACGCGCTTCCTCTCCACACTTTTTCATGCACATGCAACATGATTATACAATGACTCAATATAATTGAACGGATGAAGGTGTACCCATCTACATTTTAATAATTGGTATCGTTTGACGCAGTAGATTCCATAGAAAAAGAATATTAAAAAGTCCGGAAAAATCCGCCTCGGGGGAAATTTTTTAATCAAGATTTTTATACCATTCATTATCTCGGTGGTTACTTCATTTGGGTACAATGAATGGATTGGTCTGAACATTTTCAATTCGATTACTTTCTGGTGTTGATCTGTTCTATGCGTTCACTTTTGGCATTCAAATTCAAAATAGCAAGCTTGATTGCTTTATTTATTTCCAAAGTTAAAGTGTCAATACTTTGTCATTCTAAAACTTTACGTATTGGACGTTAAGGAGGGAGTTTTATTAACACTTGTCATTCCCATTTGTACCCTCCATCATCAGACAGTTAACCCTCTGCACTTGGGAGCGCGGTGGCTCAGTTGACAGAGATGCAGGCTGCAAGCCCAGAGGTCCTCGGTTCGAATTCCGCCTGCGGCAACCGCGTTGTGTCCTTGGGCAAGACACTTCACCCCCCCCCCCCCCATTGCCCATGTGGGGGCACGGTGACGCTGTGTACTAAGGCGTACTGCACGTCGATGGTGCACCTGTCTTCAACCAATGCTAACCCTGCTAGTGTGGAGTTAGTATGTTGGGAAGCTGACAGTTGCTCGCCGTTGCTCGGTGGTTCTCTACGGGTACTCCGGCTTTCTCCACCCGTAAAACTGTCGTGGTCATGATTAGCCATTGTGCAGAAATATGTGACCTTAAACACCAATAAATAAATAAATAAATAACCCTCTAAACACTGATGTCAATATGGCAAAGTTTTCAGCAGCAAATATTTCCCATAATGCAGTTTGATATTTAACCAAATATATCTTGTTTGACAGAGCTCAGTGAGCTCTGTCAAACAAGATATAATTGGTTAAATTCATGGTTATACAAGAGAAAAACAGAGTGATTTGAGAAAATTATGTTGCACTACCAGAGTGCTAGGGGTTAATGTTCAAAAACTAAATAATACTCGTTTGTGATTACCAATTCCAAGATTAAATTTCATGTTTTGTCAAAACAATCGTTCTTCTGTTCAGATCCTTTCACACTGCATGGGACGCAAACGATACGACAAAGTTGAAATCAAGATTGTTCCTTCTCAGAACGCAGTCGTTTTTAATTCAGCCATGTTGTAGAGCAAAGAAAGTAATCAGAGGGTAGAATATAGTTTTATTTCTGCTAAGTTTCAGCGAATGCAAAATACGGTAACCCGTTTTATTCATCAGGTGTGATTTTCTTTCCCAGAATTGCCCATTATCGCACTCGGATGATAAGTCTTCAACCGCGGTTGATATGACGCCTATCTCGCACTATATGGACCAAGCTAGAGTTGTGTCCTGGATGCGTTAGTAGGGGCGGCGATTTTCATTTTGTTTACAGCGAAAACATCCACCGTTATTCGTCGAGAGCAATCAATTATATTAGTAAAATTGGCGTGTCCAGGCAAAGGGGAGTAGTTTTTGTATGGTGGGTTATTAATGATGGCAATAATTATGTATGAGGTGGGTGAAGAGAAAAGGGGGCGCGGTGTCGTTGCGTTAACCGGTTCTGGTCAGATCACCGAAGTTAAGCAACGTCGAGCTCGGTTAGTCCTTGGATGGGTGACCGTCTGAGCGATCGATTCAGTCTCCCGCGTTGTGTCCTTGGGCAAGGTACTTAACCCCGATTATTGGGTTTCATTTACTTTTGAAATCCTCGGGTCTGAAGTAATCACAGTGACATTAACTCACAACACGCCGACTATTATTTATTAATTAATTGGTGCTTAACGTTACATCAGTAGCTACGGCAATATCGTGGCGAGAAAACGTTAAAAAGTAAACATGTCAATTATGAAGTAAAAAAGATTGAATGAAAAAATATGAAATAATTACGATAGAAATGGCAAAGACAGGGTAGTATGAACAGTAATGAGTGATGATACAAGAAAAGTGTATACCTTATAAATCTGTTGAGTTTGAGACTTGAAGTGCAGTTTAACCTTTTACCCAACATAACGGCCAAAACCGGCCAGCGCAATTCTCAAAAAATCGTCAATTAATTTCATTTTTCTTTCATTTTTTGTCTCAAAAACATAGGTTCTGACTCCTCATTGGAACGAGCTCGTCGAGCTCGTTCCAATGAGAGGTCATAACCTATGTTTTTTATACAAAAATGAAAAAAATTAGTTATTCAAGAATTTTTTTTCAAGTGTCGTCTGCTTTTCATGTTGGGTAAAGGGTTAAAAGAATAAAAACTGTTTTATTATTTTTTATTAAAAAGGTTAACTACTTTCAGAAATGAGATAATCTTGTGCGGGCTAATGTGATAAAAAAATATCTCTTAGAGATCCAACAGTGAAATTCTATTATTAATCCTTTACCCAACGTAACTGCAAAAACCGGCCAGCGCTATTCTCACAAATTGCTAATTAATATTCATTTTGTTTTCATTTTTTGTCTCAAAAATATAGCTTATTTCCCCCTCTTTAGAACGATCTCGTCGAGCTCGTTCCAATGAGGGGTAATAAGCTATGTTTTTGAGACAAAAAAATGAAAAAATATTAATTATTCAAGAATTTTGTTTGCAAGTGTCGTCTGCTTTTCATGTTATGTAAAGGGTAAAAAGTATTTCCAATAAATAAGACATGATTTGATTTGATGAAAAATGCATGAAAATTTAATTTAAAAAAAAATCACTTGACAAAACATTGATTCAATTTACACGGAAGAATTTGTATAAAAATGTCCGAATTCATCTCTTATCATTTTCTTTCTTGAAAACGACTTTCGACTTTCCTTGCAAAAAACAGACCAGTGAGATAAAGTTCAATTAAGACGAAAGTACGATTGGTGTGAAAGAAATTTCAGATGTGCCATGGGGACACACACAAACATAATTTAAAAACTTCTCTGATTTTGTGCACTTGAGAATATGGAATTAAGCATACCCACCATTACACCGCAACGTTCAATACAAAAAATAAAATGATAGTATTTTTTTACTACGCTTGGCGAAAAAAGTGGAAGCTTAAGTATCCCCCCCCCCCCCACCCCTCCCCCTTTCATGGCGCCGCCACTGGATATGAGATGCAGACAAGCCTCGTGTCTGGCCCAAATATCTTGCCATCGGGTGAGATTTCCCCATCTCACACCCACCCCCATCAGGTATAAATTTTCTACCCCCACCAAGACGCTCTGACGTCATCAAAAGGAGCTCGTACAATTTTGTTGTCCATTTGTGAAAAAAAAAATCTGATTTGCTTATTGGAAAGAGCGCACAAAAGTTCTGTATATATCATTGGTATATACCACGGAATTAAATGCCAACGCCGATAAGACAGGGGTTAAAGATTTTGACACATTCTGATGACGTGAGTCGGAAGCGTGCATCACCCGATCGATGAAAGTTCTGCATAGTGACAGTCATTTTAAATTATTTGCTTTCCATATTTACGTTCCTTAATGTCTATCGTGCGATGATAAAATAGTCCGTGCACTCTGTAAATATGTCAATAAGCCGGTCACGTGGGTCATGTAAGATAGATATATATCTCACATAGCCTTCTCATATGAGAGGCGCATATCTTGCATATGAAGTGAGGGAAGGGGTGGGGGAATACATAATTTTTATGCCCTTCCTCGAGTTGGGTCGGGTGGCATATAGTGATTGGAGTGTGCGTGTGTCCGTGTGCCCGTGTGTGTGTCCGAGCCAATAACTCGAAAACTGTTAGGGCCACAGTCATCAAACTTCACACCATAGCCGGGTTCGTACCTTCAAGGTCAAGGTCACATTTCAAGGTCACACTAAAAATCGGTCAATATTCGTGTCTCAGCCACAACTCGGAAACGAATCATAGTACAATTGTTAAACTTTTTACAAATGTTAAGGACTGTCCGAAGTTGTGTCGCGTATAAAGTTTCCGCCGCATCTGCAAGGTGAAGGTCACAGGGGGGGGGGGGCATGCTTTACCTTAGTAACATTCTTCTTGTTGGAATTGTTCTAGTGGTGATTAGTAACTGACTACATAACGTCTGTATTTATTGTGAGATTTACTCGTAGATCGTTTGCATCAGCATTCGATGCAACTAGTACAGATTACTGTTGTATAGATCTCTGGCCCCAGCTTTTAAACTCGGGGATCTCAATTAATGGAAGATCTGTGAAGACTTAACTGCTTGAATTAAATTTTAAATCGCCTATGTCAAGAGGGAATTCTGCCAGACATTGTGCTAGGTCCGCGCCACTGAACTAAAAACTCTGAGGTTGGATCCGACGGGAGTGGATCTCGGGTTTACGGCACCAAATCGTCTACCCATAAATGCCCGGCTACCTGAACTGAAGGCAACCTCCCAGAAAGGGTTGCGAGTAACCCAGACAGTATGTTAGTTCACATTTAAAACCCAACCCCCAGATCGATTTTCGAGATCTGACATTTTCAGAATTTTTGGAATTGCTTTTAGTGGTGATTAGGTGCCTCATAATTGTCTACATTGCGTCTGTATTCATTTTGAGAGTGAATTGTCCTCTACGACTCCACTCATGACGAAAATGTCCCAAATGTCTGGCTTATCACACTCCCACTTCTTCCCCCCAGTTATACCACGGCATGCAAGGAATTAATTCATTATGAGATCTCTCGCGTGGAACCCAGTGTGGAAGAACCTTAAGGGCCTATATAAGTAATGAAATTTTGTTTATTTTGAAAATTCACACCTCTGATATTCCTTTAATTTAAATTAAATATACACAAAATATACATCAAAAAAGAACTGATAATTTAATAATATGTCACGAAAACAACTTGTGGCCAAATGTGCTTTACATATCCAAGAACAAAGCTAGGGGATCAAAATTCTTCAAAACACGGCGACAGAGCTGCATGGGGGTAAATTCCAAAGCCTTTGCTTTTGTTTACGTTTGACTATACTTTCGATTTCCGGTCGACGTCATCGGACGGACAAAGCATGTAAAAACAACGCCGTGTAAAAGCAAATAATGAAAAAGATCGTCTTCATACAGTATATTGTTATTAGATAGAGATTGCAAAGTTGCCATATTCAACGCAAGGTATCATGACACCTGTTGAAATTTCTGAAAATTACGATTTTGTTTTTCGATAGAAATTCGTGGTACCGAGTGATTTGCGCATGTCTGTCGAGCATGGAAATCATCTTCAATAAAAAATACAGACAGTGTTGTCCTTTTCCCAAATACAGTCCTATCGCTGTATTCGAAAGTGTTTTGAATGCCTAGCTTTGTTCTTGGATATATGAAGCACATTTGGCCACAAGTTGTTCTGATGAAATATTATTTTATTATCAGTTCTGGTGCGAATACGGTAGCAGACTTCCGGGAACCAGTGGTGCCTACAGTCGACACTATGAGTTGATTACATATGTGTTTCGTGTTCTATGCATCCCAACCTTCATTTTGATGTATAATTTGTGCATATTTAATTTGAATTTAAGGAACATGAGAGGTGAGAATTTTCAAAATAAACGAAATTTCATTACTTATATAGGCCCTTAACCATTTACTGAATAGGACGACGGGCGACACTCGCATATCGTCTTTTGAATGCAACAAGGTGCCATCTGCAATGCTTTAGCATTGCAGATGGCGCCCTGTTGCACGCAATGGACGATATTTATCTCCTCAATAACATACCAGTTCATTTGTGGCTTTATGGACATAGCTTATGACTCCCTCATTTAAACGACTTCGACAAACTCGTCCCAAAGAGGTACCATGATGCCATATGCTGTTTTGGAATAAAAATATTGAAATGTAACAAAAATTTGAATGCCGATTTTTGTGTCACGTGCGGAATGCAGGGTAGATGTGATAGATAAGTTAAGTGAATAGTTGATGGAACTTAAGCTGTGTAAACGTGCGATCAGAATGATGTGATCTGATGCATTTCATTTCAAGTGGATTTAGTTTAAACGTAGCAGGAACATCCCTTCACAGTGGTCGCTGTTGCACACTTCTGTTTTCCATGAGCTAACGCGAAGACAATGACATCGTTCATGTTTACAAACGACAATGAAACATGTTTTGTTTGAAACGAAAAACACTTAAATTTAAAGTTGAATCTTGTCACCTATAATTCTAAAATGATCTCCAGTCTTCCTATAATAGAATGAAAACCCAATAAAGGGGAAAAAACACTTTACTGAATTTCATTCTATCTGATAAAGTGAATTACGATGCATCACTTTGTTTCAAGATTGACATGGTGTGATGCATCACGAAACTATCAATAAAGGAATATTTGAGTGTTGTCAGTCACGAATGTTTTTGCCACAAATTGGGTGTTACGATAATTTCAGGAGAAATGTTCGCTAGTAGCACCCAGTTCAGTCGGACGCATTTTGTACCAATCTAATCATTGTATTAGATACGTCTCCAGTCGCACCTAAAATCCGTTGATTCGGATGCACGCATTGTCGCCGAATCTAATTCAATTGACCGGTACACTGGCGACAGTCTCCATGGTTTGTTGACGATTTAAGTCAGGAATGAACTTTTCGAAAAAATTTCGTCGTTAATTTTAAGTGAGAATGAGAGCTAGTAATTTTCAAGGGAGGTGAGAAAAATCTGATGACAATTAACGGTTGATACGACGTGCGCATGAGAATAAAAAAAAATGTAAAGGGGCCTAGAGAAACTCCATGCAACACGTGTCCTTGTTGCCATTCAAAACAAGTCCTTGCCTCCGTAAAAAAAACTCTGTAAACCTGCTTTATTCCATCGTTTAACACCTTCATGGGTTGCCCCTTCAGTCAATTCGAATGACGACATCGGTTTTACGAATTTAAACTTGATATTTCACAAAACTAGTTGACGTGGCCGACACGGAACTCAACGCGATGAACATGGAAATCGCTTTATTTACACCCCGCGACCTGTGACCTTGCATAGATTAAAGTTAAAGATGGCAGTTTCGAAAAAGGCCTATTGACAGTGACCAGTGAGACGGTCACAATTATCGCACTTCCAATGTTGACGAAACTGCGGGGAATAACAGAACAAAAAGGCTTTTAATAGCTAATAAGTTTAGCAGACTTCATCATTATTTTACCATTTGTGGAAAGTATTTGTCAAGGAACAAGCAGTCAGAATGTTTTATTTTGTAGATTTTTGACTTGAATCTGATTGTTTAAATATCTTGTGCAAACAAATCTAAATGAGGCGCTTGGAATTCCCAAACGATCTCGACTCCGGTGCATTCGACCAAGTGACGTGATTTATTTAGACGGGTTCCTTCTCTGTTTACGTTGGAAAATGAAATCGAACGTGTTTTATATCACCACATGTGCGGATACAACTTTATTTTTTATCGCACAGGCAGAACAGTGGAAATCCCCTGTTTTACATTAATAGGCGTGTGATAAATAGATATTATCATAACAGTGTGTTGATCCGTGTCGTAGTATCACGTCGAGTTGAGATGGCCAGATTTTCGGATCACACTCGCTGCCGCAGGCAGCGAGTGTTATCCGAAAATCTGGCCACCTCAACGAGACGTGATGCGACGACACGGATCAACACACTGTTATGATGATATGTTTATCATATGACATTGTTTCGATGTCAAATTCACCCAAATTTGCCATTTTAATTAATACGCGGTGAAAAGCCGGTTACAAAATAGCAGACGAAACAACAACGACTTCCCTAGTTACGAAAACTATTCACGGAAACTCTCGGATATTTCCGTGGGAGTGTGATATGGATTTTTGATTTCCGTAAGAGCGTGATATTGACTTTTGATCCGGAAAAATCTCACCCGGTGTGATACAACAGTTTGGAAAACATCGTCAAATAGTAGTGATATTTAGGGTAAAATTGTCATAGTCATATGATAAATAAAGTTTCCACAAAAAACGAAAGCAGATTGTTTTGGGGTTTTTTTAGATGTAATTCAATGGCTCAATGGCACGGGTAAGATTACAGGTTGTAGAAATGGCTGCTAGGTCAAACATACAGTCACCAGTTAACCCTTTGAACCTTAGCGGTCGTTTTTCCTGCCAGCAACATGATACGTCATTAAATAGAATGGCTGTTTGGTAAATGTGTGTGGTAGACCAATCAATATTTTCAACATGCAGCCCCGAGGCTGCACGTTGAAAATATTGATTGGTCTACCCCAAATAATGAATATGGACTCTTCTAATTGCTGCCATTGAACTGGCATGGAAGATACCACTAGAGTTCAAAGGGTTAAGATTTATGCAGCTGTAAATGTGGGTATATTCAGAACATCCTATGCTAACCCGAGAAGTGAAGCAGTGCTTGTTTTCTGTGGTAAACAAGCTCCGGCTTACTGATAAAATGGTACCCAGTCACCAATTCTTGGGAAGGTCATCCTCCAAAATGGGCAACATGGGTATAAACAATTGATTAAGCTTCATTTTATCACCATGTTGTGGTCACGGTTAGCCATTGGATAGAATGTGACCTTAAACACCAATAAATAAGTTTTAAAAAATCTTCACAGCAATGCACTTTGAAACAGGCGCGTGCCTTTCATATTAAGATTACTGTATATAGAAGTCGCCACGACATGATTTCTAACGTGAATATTCGATGTTCTTTCAAAATGCCTCTTGTACTTGAGCGTCAACAACATCCTAAGTCAATTTCAGTCAGGATTCACCCCTGGTGATTCGACTATACTTCAACTAACTGTCCTCTGTGACGAATTCTGCCGAGCCCTCGACGACGGAAAAGAGGTTCGCGTGGTCTTCTGCGACGTGCGTCAGTAAAGCGTTCGATAAGGTGTGGCATGTGGGTCTCATTCACAAGCTGGACAAAAATTTTAGTGTCGGGTGATTTACTTGCATTTTAAAATCGTACCTCTCCGACAGGGTCCAGAGGGTCGCATTTGCCTCCGAGACCTCATCCTGGAGACCGATAAACTCTGGAGTTCATCAGGGGTCGATACTTGCCCCCTTATTATATCTCATATATATATATCAATGACATAACAATTAACCTCTTAAGTAGCATTCGGTTCTTCGCTGATGATACATCATTGTATCTTATAGTTGAGAATCCAATCCAAGCAGCAACTGTGATCAACCAGTATCTGACTACAATAGAGCATTGGGCCAAGACGTGGTTGGTTGAGTTCAATCCTAAAAAATCTGAGAGCATGCTCATATCGCGCAAGGTTACCCCTGCTGTGCACCCACCACTATTTCTTGTAATACCCAGATATCGGAAGTTGAACGTCACAAGCACCTGGGAGTTGTCTTAAATGGTGCATGTACGTGGAATGACCACATTGAACATGTCTGCGGTAAAGCATGCACTCTAAAATCAGTTGGGTTAAAAGTTAACCCAAATCGACTGGGTTGAGTGAATATGAACCCAATTGGGTTCATATTCACTCAACCCAGTCGATTTGGGTTAATTTTTAACCCAACTGATTTTAGAGTGTGGTCTCGCGTAGATTAAAGGTTTACTCTTGACCGCAGTGTCCTTGAAAAGATTTTCTTTGCCTTTATTAGGCCTTTTCTTGAATATGGTATCACAATTTGGGATAATTGCACGGCGAGTAATACAATCGAAATGGAAAAGTACAGTTGGCTTCAGCAGGGATAGTGACTGGCGCAACCACGAGTGTTAGGACTTCCGCGTTGTGCAATGAAACCCACTGGGACTCCCTTGAGGAAAGACGTTGCGAACACAAACTGAAACAATTCTTCCGAATGTTTCACCATACGACGCCCCCATATATTGCTAATAGGGTAACTCCAACAGTCTCTGTCACCAGCCGATGTCTCAATCTCCGAGCAGGTAATGATCACGGAGTTCCCTTCTGCAACACCCAACTGTACCAGTCTTCATTTATGCCGAGAACTTCAAGCCCATGGAACGACAAACCGTTATCAATCCGAGAAAATTCATCAGTGAGTAATGTTGCAAGTTATCTTAACAATCTGCGACACCGTCTTTTTATAGCCATGCAAAATCACGAATAGGACAAATCTATCACTGCAGATTGTGGTTGTGTTGCAGTAATCTTAGCACCCATTTATTCAATAACCACCAATCGCCATCGCCCCTGTGTCAGTGTGGTGGCCTCGAGACAAGCGAACACTTTTTTTTGTCCTGTCGTTGAAGGGGCGCGCAGGTCAACAATAAAATCACTTCCATTCGCACCAGATTTGATAACACTCCTATTTGTCTCCGAATTCCTTATCAGTGAAGAAAATTTGTCTGTATTTGAAATGGTGCAGGACTTTATTCTACTTAGTAAACGCTTCCAATAACTGCGCCCCTACCGCTGCTCACCTTATAGTTTACAATGGATAGAATCTGGGCCTAGTCGCCCTCTGGGTGATCTTTCAACACAACATCTCTTTCAAGTGAGCTCCTATCGTGTTACCCAACTATCTCTTCTGTTAATGGACCATCAAACTAATCTGATGATCGGTGGCGGGGGGGTTTGCTTGTCTGTCTTACGTGAGTTCTTTTTTTGGTGAAAACCTACATCAAATGAAATATCTGCGGGGTGAGGGCCTGGTCCACTATTAGCTTCTCACACTGTTGGGATTTTTCGTCGGGGGGGGGGGGGGGGGTTATTTTGTTGCCGCGGGTGGCGAACAATGTTTCATATATTATTGAACAATACATTGCATGCTAATGAATAATGCGTCTTCCACTTACGAACCATTGTTCGTTTCCTGACGGTGCATGGTGTTGGTGACGGTGCTCCAGAGCCGTGTTCCGTACCTGAATGAAAAACGTTAACAGTGCTCGCACCCCCCCCCCCCCACTCCCCCCCCCCCCCGTCCGTTGTCTATTAGAATATCCTCCTCTTATACTAGCGTGAGGCTGCGATCTCCAAGCGAGTCAGTTCCCTAACTGTTGTCAATCATTGTTGATGTCTTGTGCATTCAAGTTGGCCTTTTTCAAATGTCATCCTTCTCCTTCACTCGTCCTCCCGTTCTACTTTCTTCATTTTTTCCCGTGTTTAAACAATATCCAACAAACCCACCAGTTCTATCCAGGCCTGAAAATTAGGCGTCTGACAATTGCAGAATGAGGTCCCCAAAGGGTGAATTTGATCATGCTATCCCATGATACAGTGGGCCAATTTATCCTCTGGGTACCTCGTTCTGTTTAGTTTTGAGACCCTGATTCAGATTGAGGTTCACAGAGGGTAAATTTAGTGATGCTACCCTGCTGTGCAGGGTAGCAACACTAAATTCACCCTCTGGGGACTTCATTTTGCAGATGTCAGTCTGCTTTTTTTCTGGCTCGGTTCTATCTGTCTAACTGAAGTTGTGTAATCTTACAGACTTGGGAGACGGTTCACATAAGCATTCAGCTTTCTTCCAAATCCCCCACTAACAACAAGTCAGTTTGATATGTTAGGTGTTAATTGTATTCACTGAAATTTATGTACAAACCATTCAATCCGTTTACACTTGTTTGCATGTATTTTGTTAACTTATATATTTTTCAATAAATATTATTTGAACTAAAATGCCTCTAGAATTTATAATGTGTGAATTCTTCAAAGCTTTCTAAGAGTTCAAAAGATGTTTCTCCACTGAGACAAGGTCCACTGTAAATTATTTAACACATGAATGTAGGTGGGCTTTAAATAGAAGGGACAGAATTCAAAGTTAGCACTATTATTTATTTAAAATATGCATGCCGGTTGTCTTTAGATAGAAGGGACAGCATTGAAAGTTAGAAACATTGATTCTAGCGAACTCTGGCTGTGAGAATCAATTGCCAGTTCTTAAATATTTATATATACATGTATACACGCGTACTGTTGTACTTCCGTAAATGCAACCACATTTCCAAGTATTCACGAGATTTTAATCTTCACGGGTCCATTTCCAATATTGGCGCGATTCTTGTGTTCCGTGCATACGTAGAACATATTTTCCAAGATTCAGGCTTTTGGTGTTCTTGTCGAAGGAATTTACAGCACATTGGTAATGGGTTCTGGTGTGGTCTTGACCACTCTATAGGCAGCCAAACCTTCGTTCGACTTCATTGCTTGGTCGAAGTGTTACCGTATGATGGCAAGAAAGCAGGATTTTATGGGCCTTTAACCCTTTACCCAACGCAACGCCAAAACCGGCCATCGCTATTCTCAAATATCACCAGTTAATTTTCCTTATTTTTTTCACTTTTTTTCTCAAAAACATAGGTTATGACCCCTCTTTGGAACGGGCTCGTGGAGCTCGTTCCAATGAGGGGTCATGATCTGTGTTTGTGAGACCAAAAAAAAATTGTTATTCAAGAATTTTGTTTGCAAGTGTCGTCTGCTTTTCATGTTAGGAAAAGTGTTGAGAAGACTTCAGAATCTTTGACAAGAATCAAATGAATATTTTCAGAGAATCAAGGTTGATTTTCATTGTTTTCATAAAGAGAACATTTGCGAGAAGAGAATTTTGAATCTCGCGTGAAATTTAAGACCGACTATGGAAACAATATTAGTAAGATGCGTATTTATTTAGATGGGGCGCGGTGGCTCAGTAGGTAGAGGTGCAGGCTGCAGTCCTCGGTTCGAATCCCACCTGCGGCAACCGCGTTGTGTCCTCGAGCAAGACACTTCACCCCCATTGCCCACGTGGGGGCACAGTGACGCTGTGCACTAGGGTGTACTGCACATCGATGGTGCACCTGTCTTCAACCAATGCTAACCCTGCTTGTGTGGAGTTAGTATGTTGGGGAGCTGACAGTTGTTCGCCATTGCTCGGTGGTTCTCTCCGGGTACTCCGGCTTCCTCCACCCGCAAAACTGTCATGGTCATGATTAGCCATTGTGCAGAAATATGTGACCTTAAAACACCAATAAACAAATAAATAATTTGTTTAGATAACCGCGACAATGTCCATTCTAAAGTCGACATATCTTGGAAGTGCTGTAGCTGACTAGCCGTGGCCCAGTAGGTAGAGGTGCAGGTTGCAAGACGAGAGGTTCTCGGTTCGAATCCCACCTGAGGCAACCGCGTTGTGTCCTTGAGCAAGACACTTCATCCCCATTGCCGACGTCGGGGGGGGGGGGGGGCGGTGGCGTTGTGAACTAGGGCGTATACTGCACGGCGATGGTGCACCTGTGTTCAACCAATGCCAACCTTGCTAGTGTAGAATTGGTATGCTGGGGAGCTGACAGTTCCTCGCCGTTGCTCGGGGGTTCTCTCCGGGTATTCCGGTTTCCCCCACCCGTAAAACTGTCGTGGTCATGATTAGCCATTGTGTGGAAATATGTGACCTTAAACACCAATAAATAAAAAATAAATCGCGATTATCATATCTTGTTTGTGTTTTCAGGACTATACAAATTGAGCGAATGATTGTGTCGTTTACCAGTATTTATTTATTTATTTATTTATTTATTTATTTATTTATTTATTTATTTATTTTTATCTATTGGGGTTTAAAAACAGTTTTGACAGTCAGGGTCACACAGTTTTACGGATCGTGGACCAACGGCGAGCAACTGTCAGACTCATCAACGTGCTAACTCCGCACAAGCAGGGTTTGCTTTGGTTAGTTTAAACAATATTTATTTCAGAAAAGCATGTTGAAGAACAGATTACATATTAACACAAAAGTACATAAACTGAAGTGGATTCAGCAGTAAGATTATTTAGCTTATACAAGGCTGTCTCCGATACATTGTAAACCTTTCGTATTTAATGGCTGGTACGGAAGTATTTTATGTTCTTTGGCATGATTAAAAAAATTGTGTACAAACTGCTCGAAGACAAGTGAGTGATCGAGCTAACTGAAGGGAGATAAAGAGAGAGGGGAAAAAAAGAAGACAAAATTGCAGAATGACCCAAAGAAAAATTGGTGCCAGGGTGGCGTGGCATGCAGTGATTGGGGCGTTAGAATAGTCACGGTCTCGTGTTCTGAACTACTGGAAACGTTTACTCTGAAGAATAAATTTGTGGACCTGCTGGAATATGAACTTGTTGGTTGGCAAGTCGTAATATTCACAACCATAAAGCAAGATGTCGGTTGTAATCAAGTGGGGTATGGAACCCAATGTTTGCATTCGCGTGTGGATGTACATGGGAAATGGAAGAAGTAATGGTCAGTAGTTTCGCGTTCACCACATACACACAGGGGACTATCAGAGAGGAAGTTGTTGCGTAAGTCACTGTTAAGATTGCAGCAATTAAGACGTAGACGGCAGTGGAGAATTTGTGCACGACGTGAGGTATGATTGTAAAAGTAGGTGGGAACCCCATGTCTGTTACGATTCAGATAACTCTTGAAGCTTGAGACGGAGGTATTTTCTCTAACTTCAAGCGGTACGCTATTCCATAATCGTGTGGTAGAAGGAACAAATGACAAGTTAAAGACAAGTGCACCATCGACGTGCTGTACGCCTCAGTACACAACGCCACTATGTGGGCAATTAGGATGAAGGGCCTTGCCCAAGAACGCAACGCAGTTACCCCTGATGTGCATAGAACTGTATACCTTTCGGTTTGAAGTTCAATGCCGTATCCGCTGAACCACTGCGCTCCCGTCGTTTGTTTCAAGCGAAATAGGTTGACCAATATTTGTCTATTGAAATTCTTAAATTTTCTAAATAGAAATTTTGAAAGATTCTTTATATTTCCCCATCAATTCAAGGACAACTCCCTGACGCGGAGGAGCTGTTTATGACAGGATACCAACTATTCTACTCAAATCACGCGCTTTTAATCATCTGGCCTATTACAGTGGGGCCCACTTAATTGGATATCTCTTAATTATATATCCCTGTTAATTGAATATAATTTTAAAACACAAAACCATTTAGCATACCTTCAGTACAAATTTGATCTGTTAATTGCATATGGGTTGTAGAGTAAACTCCTGTTAATTGTATATAAATTTTTGTAATATGTCGAAAAAATTACTGTGACATGCACCAAATTCACCTTATTTATCAACCTTTTTGGCCTCACCACATCCAATACAGACATTTATTCTATTATATCTTGTTTGACAGAGCTCTATGAGCTCTGTCAAACAAGATATAATAGAATAAATGCTCAGTTTTCCTCCAGAACACAGGAAACTGACCAAATCCCTGTTAATTGTATACTCCTGTTAACTGAATAATTTTCACTGGCAAAAAGAATATTCAATTAAGAGGATTCTACGGGGGTGCGGTGGCTCAGTAGGTAGAGGTGCAGGCTGCAAGCCGAGAGGTCCTCGGTTCTAATCCCACCTGCGCATCCGCGTTGTGTCCTTGGGCAAGACACTTAACCCCCATTGCCTACGTGGGGGCACGGTGGCGTTGCAGTACTAAGGCGTACTGCACTTCGATGGTGCACGTGTCTTCAACCAATGCTAACCCTGCTTGTGAGGAGTTAGTATGTTGGGGAGCTGACAGTTGCTCGCCGTTGCTCGGTGGTTCTCTCCGGGTACTCCGGCTTCCTCCACCCGTAAAACTGTCGTGGTCATGATTAGCCATTGTGCATAAATATGTGACCTTAAACACCAATAAATAAATAAATAAATAAATAATAGAGGATTCTACTGTATTACAGTTTAAAGTGGTGTATATGTTGCAGTCTGGTCATGGCTTGTCTCTTTTTTAGCTGCGACTAGCAGCTCTATAAGTGGCAATGTCTGTCTGTCTGTCTGTCTGTCTGTCTGTCTGTCTGTCTGTCTGTCTGTGACCAACGAGTTTCAAAACTCAATAACTTTTGAAATACGTGATGGAATGACTTTATATTTGGCATGTAAGTGTATCTTATTGATGTCTAGCCACTGTTCAATGCATGTGTTGTTCCAAATATTTTTCTTGGAGTTATGGCCCTTGATGAACTTAGAATTTTGTGAAATTGCACCACCCGTCGCAGCTACAGCGTCGATGTCGCGATTTTTCTTTATTTCAACCATCCTTCAACCCGAAGGCTAGCCTTCGGGTTGAACGATGGTTGAAGTAAAAGCAACAGTTGAATACATCTGAAAGTAGAAATCAACTAAAATTATATAAATTGGTCTAGAAAATCAACTGTCAAATCCCCACTAATCACCAAAATGCAGTTGTTCGCGACTTGGAATTTTTTCGGGATTATAAATTGGTCTAGAAAATCAACTGTCAAATCCCTACTGATCGCCAAAATGCAGTTGTTCGCGACGTGGATTTTTTTCGGGATGAAAACTTTGCCGCCGACGAGTATGTTGTGGCAAGTCAGTCGTGCGGAATTTTTCCATCTGCGAAATATTAGCAACATACGAGCTGTAATTGATGTGCGGAATGCCGAGTAGTTAGTACATGCATTTGTTACCAACTGTGCTGTTTACTGTAACTTGCTGCTTTTTGACTGCAAACGATCACGTCTTAATAAAATTCAAAACATTCAAAATCGTGCAGCTAGCCTGCAGTGGCGTGGTCACGGGGGAGGGGCGGGGCGTCCCCTCCCCCCACACTTTCCTTCAAAGTTGGTCCTCGAAATATGTCCAAAGACAATAATACCACTTGACAAGTGTAATGTCGCGACACTTAAAAGGAAACAGCGCAGATGACGCGGATCAGGCTCGAACTCTCGAGCCTGATCCGCGTCATCTGCGTTGTGTCCTTTTAATTATGTACCCACCAAGCGCAAATCAAATTATGGACGATTCCGGAAGAACCACCAATGCTAGACACATGGGAAGTGCCATCCATTCAAGTTTCAGATGTCTGACGATTGTAATGTCTAAGTGCTTAAAGCATTGCACTTTGAGTGTTAAAATCAAACCCTAAGAGTTAGAATGGGTTTAACACCTTGAAAGTGTCAGTTTTAACACTTTAATTTTTAGTGTGCAGATTGCTTGTCCTAATATCTGTGTCGGTGAAAAGGTAGACGGTCATCAGTACATGAAAAACCTCCAAATATCCACTCAGATGCAAGGAGATGGGGGTTTTTGAACCCTGGAATTCAACATTTTTCTAACACGGGCCGAACCAATGTCGGCCCGTGGTAGAAAATGTTGAATTCCAGAGTTCAAAAACTCCCATAGGCGACCCTTGACCGCCCCATATCGTGGACACCATTGCGCACGCGTGGATTACGACCAGTCCGCGGCTACTGTGCTGTAACTCTGTTTGTGCTGAGCAAGTCAGTTGAAGAGTTTGGCAGTTGCTCTACGCGGCTCCGCGTTTCTCTCTGGGTACTTAGCCTTTCGCCTCTCATAAAACTGCCCACCACGATGCGACCCTCGCTGTTGAAGGTGTCGTTATATCTCAGTAAACCACTTGTTACTGTTTTATGATATGTTCTGGAAATGACAGGGTTGGATGTGCACATTGGTTATCAAATCTAGACATAGCTACATGTCTAATCGTTCCCATTTATAAAATCCCGGTGTCAATTGGTAAAGTTCTTCCTCGGATGTTTTGGAATTTTTCTTGTGAGCGCAACGTGCATCTGAAAAACACATTTCCGGAACTGACAGCACGATCAGCCCTGCGCCGTTAGCAGATAAAATCGATTTTGTTTAAATGTCTTTCCAAATGCCACAAGCTTCAAGATAGATAAATATCTAAGTTTGGTTTAAAAGTGAACACGCCATTGGGAATTCATAATTACCAATTAAAGCCAACATGTCAATATGTGCGGTGATATGAAAACTGGTAACATTTTTTAATTTACATAAAAAACTGCAATCGAAAATTGTTTCCGTTTGTGTGGGAAATAGATAAACGATGTGGGGAAATTGGTATTAAAGGTTCGGTTCAGGCCTAATTTAATGTCGAATTTCGTAAATTTCACTGGGGATAAATTGAAGATATCATTTCACTTCATTTCCAAAGCCTGATTCCTAAACTGATCAACTAAGAAACAACGCTTTTTGGAAGGTCTCGAATAACGCTGCTTCTACAAATATACACCCAGAACTTAATTAACCCTTAGAACTCTCGTGGTATCTTCCATGCCAGTTCAATGACAGCAATTAGAAGAGTCCATATTCATTGTTTGGGGTGGACCAATCAATATTTTCAACGTGCAGCCTCTGGGCTGCACGTTGAAAATATTGATTGGTCTACCACACACCTTTACTGAACAGCCATCCTATTTAATGACGTATCATGTTGCTGGCCGGAAAAAACGGCCGCCCTAGGATTCAAAGGGTTAAGCACCCCCCTGAAATGTTTCATGACAGTGAAGTTGCTGTTGCTGATAGGGGCGCGGTGGCTTAGTTGGTAGAGGTGCAGGCTGCAAGCCGAGAGGTCCTCGGTTCGAATCCCACCTGCGGCAACCGCGTTGTGTCCTCACACTTTACCCCCATTGCCCAAGTGGGGGCACGGTGACGCTGTGTACTAAGGTGTACTGCACGTCGATGGTGCACCTGTCTTCAACCAATGCTAACCCTGCTTGTGTGGAGTTGGTATGTTGGGGAGCTGACAGTTGCTCGCCGTTGCTCGGTGGTTCTCTCCGGGTACTCCGGCTTCCTCCACCCGTAAAACTGTCACGGTCCTGGCTAGCCATTGTGCAGAAATATGTGACCTTAAACACCAATAATTAAATAAATAAATACTGTTGCTGATTATTATGTTTTAATGATTGCTATGTCTTGCAGTACATTTCATCTAGTGAAACATGATGTTTCTGGTTGATAGCGTGCCCCAAACACACCCCCTCATCCACGTGACGTATGCTCCCCACGACTGTCACAAAAACACTATAACCCATATGCACTATCTGGGTATAAAACAAGAAAATTTGTCACTTGTTTTATCAATAAATGTTAACAGGGCAAGGAGGAGACTGCCAGAGGCACTAAGATGGAAAATCGTTGCCATGCATGTAACAGGCATGCCATTCAAAGCTATTCGAAGGCAACTTGGCTGTAGTTAATTCTGTCTTCAGCAGACTTGTCCGAAAACATCAACAAACCAATGATGTTAAGGACCGACCAAGGCCTGGACAACCCCAAAAGACTTCTCCGCGGGATAATCGGAGTCTGGCACGCCCCCTTAGGCGTGAACCCTTTGTTTGCGGGATTTTGAAAGGCCATTGGATTCCCAACAGGCGTTTGTGCAACAGAACTGTCCGAAACCGTCTCAAAGCAATGGGTATGACGTCCAGAGAGGTCATCAGGCGTCCATCCCTGTCCGATAGTCATCAAAGACGACGTTTGGAGTGGTGTGCGCCACGACAACATTGGGATCGCGGGACGTATAAGAGAGTCCATTGGTAAGACGAGAGTAGGTTCCTGCTTCACGTCACAGATGGTCGCACGAGAGTGTGGAAGCATAGAAATACTGCTTACGTGCCCAGGAACATCAGACCTACTGTTCCTTTTGGTGGATGATCAGTAATGATCTGGGGATACCTCCCACATGATTGTAAACTTGATATGGTGACTCTCAATGGTCATCAGTACATCCGGGGCATCCTCAATCCGGTTGCCGTGCCTTATTTTGACAACCACCCGTTGGCTACTCGCACTGTATTCACGACGACAATACAGGCAACATCGTTCCCATGCTCTGAGAGCATTCCTTCAGGACAACGCTATTACAGCACTACCTTGGTCTGCAATGAGCTATTGTGTTCAGAAGATCACAAGTTATATTTTTGTCAGTAATTACCGACATTGTTTCACTAATGACCATTCCAGCACCATATTTGTCGAGAGAACATTTTTCCATCAAACACATCAGTGACAGATATGTGTAATTAGCGCCATTAAAATACTGCATATCTTCATAATTCTGTTGTCTTTCATTTGTCAATAATAGATCATTCTTCCCGCAAACAATCAGTTTTGGCCATCTGAAAGATAGTATGAAAGTAATGACAGTTTCTATTAACATCACTGCGAAAAAAAACAGGGAGTGCCTAAATTAGGTTCCACGTGTATAGGTTCTTCAACTAACACAGAGAAAATTGTCCATCGTGACGTAGGTGGTTTGAAGCGTTCAATAATGGAATTTTATGACAACGGTTCAAAACTCAAAAACTATTGTCACTCGAAGAGTTTTAATTATCATTCCCTGCCTCTCGAGTCTCTGTCAAAGATTATTATTTCGTAGAAGAATGTAGCTGCGCCCATGCACCTCGGTCTACTTCCGTAATGTTATTGATCAATCAAGGAGTACAGTTTTAACCCTTTACCCAACGTAACTGCCAAAACCGATCTGCGCTATTCTAATAAATCGCATATTAATTTTCATTATTTCTTTCATTTTTGCCTCAAAAACATAGGTTATGACCCCTCGTTGGAACGAGCTCGTCGAGCTCGTTCCAACGATGGGTCATAATCTATGTTTTGAGACAAAAAATGAAAAAAAAATAGTTATACAAGAACTGTTTTTGCAGGTGTCGTCTGCTTTTCATGTTAGGTAAAGCTTTAACCCTTTTCGTCTGGTATCTCGTCTGACTTGGTTTCCCTGCCCATATTTTCTTTTGTAAATTTGTAGGCGATCAGATAACTAAAAGAAATTCTTGTCGTTTGACGATTACTTCTGCTATCTATCGAGGTCTCAAATGCCTCGCTTCTGCCAGAAAATTTCCCCGACAAACCAGCCTGGAGTTAAATAACTCTAAACTTCTCTGATGTAGCTGAGGCTCTTAAAGCACTTAATGCATCAAAGGCCTCTGGTCCGGACTTGAGAAGTCCAAGACTGTTTCAAGAATGTAGTCTCTCGTTATGTGAGCCCATCACTGTCTTCTTCAACATCTTGCTCGATAACTATTACTTCCCTACTAGTTGGAAAAAGCAGATGTTACACTCGTGTTAAAGAAATCACCTTCTAATCAACTGGTCAAGTTTAGACCAATATCCGCACTTAGCTGTGTTGGTATAAATTATTTGAAAGGTGTCTTTAAAAAATTATGGAGCTTCTTTAAGGAAAATAATGTATTAAGTTAGTTCCAATCGGGATTAACACCCGATGGGAGGGTTCTGGGTGATGAGATAAAGGACGCTTCTGCATTTCCCAACGCAGTTGACTCTTACATCGCGTTCACTGTGTAATACTCGAAATTTCCTTGGATTGTTCAAAAACGCGCTATTGCACTCTGGAGTCGGTTGGGTTGGGGTTCGGCTGGGTTGAATGAATATGAACCTAACTGGGCTCATGTTCGCTCAAGCCAGTTGGTTTGGGTTGATTATTGGCAGATCTTGTGTGGGTGTGGTGTTACGTTTTATTATACGATTGCCCATGAGACTGCGGGGAGTCAACGAGTGGGAGGTCGCAGTTATCTTTTCGCTGGTGCGCTGTTAAAATCCGTACTTGTAACTGCATCTCACATAGGTATTTATCTATTCCCAAACTCGGTAAGTTGTGCGCTTTGTGGACAATCCATCCAATCCTCATTGCGTCAGTGCGGACTACACAAACTAGTACAACAATCATACATCTTTTGTTGGTTTTGTATTTCTTTTCTATGCACTATTATCGATAACATTTACTCTCTCTCTCTCTCTCTCTCTCTCTCTCTCTCTCTCTCTCTCTCTCTCTCTCTCTCTCTCTGTGTGACGCATTGGTCAACCCACACATTCACTTAGCAGTCATCCCACTTTTTGAAATTATGACGAATCATGGCCTGGAACGGAAACGAGGCCTCTTGAGTTTAAAGGGTTAACTTCCTTATGTAACTGCTTGCTACTTGAGGCACCTGATCAACAGAATTACTTTCTGTTTGCGTCGATCGCATTTGTTGCTAAATTAAATCAACTCGACAAATATATTCCTGGTAAATAACCATATTAACTACTTTTCATGGGAATCATGGCACAGACTCTCCTGGGCGTATAATTCATCTTATCAACGACTGAATCATTCAATTCAATCAAAAGATACAAACAGAGGATTTATCACACGCCTATTAATTTAACCCTTTACCTAACATGAAAAGCAGACGACACTTGCAAAAAAAATCTTAAATAACTAATTTTTTTCATTTTTTGTCTCAAAAACATAGGTTATGACCCCTCGTTGGAACGAGCTCGACGAGCTCGTTCCAACGAGAGGTCATAACCTATGTTTTTGAGACAAAAAATGAAAAAATAATGAAAATTAATTGGGAATTTTTTAGAATAGCGCTGGCCGGTTTTGACGGTTACGTTGGGTAAAGGGTTAAACACGGAAATTCTACTGTTCAATAAGAATAAAGCTACATGGCATATGCGGTGATATAAAACACATTCGATTTCGTTTCCAACGCAAACAGAGAAGGAACCCGTCTAAATATATTACGTCAAGGTTCCGCTCTACAATTTCGCACTTTTGCACAGGGTGAAATTCTAAACATAGGGCATATGTTGAAACTAAGGCCATGTTAAATAGAGATATATATTTTAGTATCAGATATATGATTACATTAGGCTTTTTGTTGGACAAGAGAATTTCAAGATTTGGTCCCAAAGTTGGAGTCTGATACATAGGGGTAAATTACCAGATAAATTATGGGAAACAGTGGCGTCGAAAAGTTGGCTATTTTTTAAAATGTAATTTTTACACGGGTTTGTTACCAGACAGGTAACTAAAAAATGAGACGGAAGCATATAAAAAAAAAATTGCATTTTAGAAACAGGGGATGCTCTGCTCCAGGGGTGGGTAGGTTGGGTTGGTGGGGAAATTCTGCTTTTGGGGCTGCTAGGTGGCTGAAAATGAGTGGTTTTGGCATTTTTTCATGCAATTTTTCAGGTTGAAGTCTTGCCTTTGACAAATTATTCCACCCACATTCAGATTGTTTATTTCTACTTAGTCAGATAGTGTTATATGTTTTTTGTGAATTTGGGAAATGTAATACATGTTATGGGTTAGATAACTAAGCTACAGAATATTTGTATTTGAAGAGAGTGTATGGCATGTCATATTTGGAAATGCCTGGAAAACTGTGGAGCGGAATCCAATCATTGCTCAAATGTACCAGAGTCGAGATCGCTTGGAAATTTCAAGTTCCTCGTTTAGATTTGTTTACTCGGGATATTTAAACAATCAGATTCGAGGCAAAAATCTACAAATTTTAAACAACCTTCTGACTACTTGTTCCTTGACAAATACTTTCCACAACTGGTCATATATTGATGGAGGGTGCTAAACTTATTATCTATTTAAAACGTTGCAGTTGTGTTATTCCCTGCAGTTTATTCAATATTTGAAGTTTGATCATTGCGGCTGTGACATTGATTGGCGTCAATTTGTTTCCATCAATTGAATGCCGTAAAAATTAAAAAGCAAATTAGTGGAAGCCCACTACCTAACAGTTATGTCTCGTTGGCGACGAAGGAAACGCGGCAATTATTATCCAGTTGAAAACTGCTTTCATTTCAATTTTCGTGTAAGCTGGTTGTTACATGGAATGTGTATGATAAATAGAGGATATGGAATGAGTGTTTTTCTCATATAATATTTATGAAACGAGTCTAAGAATTTTCCCTTTTGGCGAGCCTCTGGCGAGCCCAAACAGAAAATCCGGACGAGTTTCATACATATTATATGCGAAAAACACTCATTTCATATTCTATTTATCATATGACACACACACGCGCAAATTAGCCACTTAGTATGACTTTTTAACCCATCACCTAATTTGAGTTGCAGAAGGCACTTGGAAAAAACATCCTCGAAGAACTAAAAATTTTCATTTTTGGCTTTCAAAACATAGGTTATGACCCCTCATTGGAACGAGCTCGCCGAGCACGTTCCAATGAGGGGGTCATAACCTATGTTTTGGAAGCAAAAAGTCGGGTTGCTTGTGGTAATTCTAACCAAGGATTTTTGGAATTTAGATTTACTCCTATGCAAAGAAACACAGCTGATGGCACTACATGCTACTCGTATAAACCCAAAACATGGTTTGACCAAGTTCGTTTCGGTAGTTTTAGTTTGTTTTGGTAATTTGGAGAGATTGCCTGGTCTAAATGGGTAATTAGATACACACCCATTTAAACGAACATACCCACCGAACGTACCCCTGTCCTGTTATAGACCATTAGGTCACATTCCAACCACGTGCTATCATAGAAACCAAGGTAGTAACCTTCAGTATACAAAATGGACGACGGGAATACCATCACCCGAACAACACGTATCACTATGGCAACGACGTCATAATATGGCAGCCGGCTCACGTGGGCTACCATGACAAACAAACAGGGCTCCACTAGGGCATGTGACATGACGGCACTTCCTAGGTTCACAACCGAGGTCCATAAGGTAAAGCCCCAGTCATTCCTGATATACCACTCTTGTTGAGATTATTGTACAGTTTTTGAAAACTCTATGCAATATTATCGATAACATTTACTCTCTCTCTCTCTCTCTCTCTCTCTCTCTCTCTCTCTCTCTCTATCTCTCCCTCCTTCTCTGTCCCTCTGTCTATCTACCTCCCCCTCTCTCTCTCTCTCTCTCTCTCTCTCTCTCTCTCTCTCTCTCTCTCTCTCTCTCTCTCTAAACTATTTCTGGAAAAAGTTGAAGTTGGAAGCACATGCCCCCTGTGCTCCCCACGGTTCCTACGAAGAACTATTTAATACTGAGCCATTGATAGTCTTATCACATGCAGAAGAAGTTGAAGGATAATGAACTCCGTAAAATGGATTGCTATGAAGTCAGACAAGGGTTTTGCATAATGGTCTAATATTACCATATCATATTTATCGAATTGCTTCAGGTTAATCATTACTGTGTAAAAATCGGTCATTAACGTGACAGAAAACTTTACAACATGATATAAAAATCCACCGAGAATAATACCAAACGAATGTTCATGACGAGGAAAAACTGATTTTGTTCTAATCTATCCAGAGAAGATTGCATCTTCAGACTGGCCAGGGGTCACAAGCATAGGAACATGTCAAAGAGGGATATCGAGGAAATACAGTGAATGTGATAATTATGAACTGTAGGCCGCGGAACTATTTACACATTCAACTTTTGACAGGGCGTTAGTGGCGGATCCACGAGTTGGGATGGGGGTGGGGTGCCACATTTTAATCATGAGTCATAGTGCAACGCATCATTCGACACGCCTAGTGGAGAGTTTGAGACAGGACGATGGGATCCGGAGGCCTCTTGTCGGCGTGGTTCGGCGGACTCTTCGGAAAACAGATGGTTAGTGTGGCCTTCCGGTGATTGTTTTGCATGTAACCACAATGTTTAGCAATTCATTTTTTTAAACAATATTTTTATTTCCTCGATGAAATGGGTTTTTGGCGAATAGGCAATGCCTATATTAACGTCGTACCCTACAGAGAAATACAATACAATACAATGGTGCAGGTGCAACTGTACATAAAACAGAAACTGATCCAATGAATTGGAAAGAAAGAGAAAGTACATACTATATCCCACCATCTCCTTTAAATAATTTACCTATCTATTGGGTATGGAGGCAATTCACTTTCATTTATATGACGGACCCACAAAAATCTCTCTCACCCAATACAACAAAGGTCATTGTCAGGGTTCATTTCCACTGGAAAAAAAACATTCACTGGAATCTCATTGTTTCCCTAATATATTCTTGAACCGCACTAAATATACTGGCGTTTTCCAAGGCAGTTTTCTCTGTATCCCCATATAGCATAAGAGTGATATTAGTGGTGTGGCCCAATTTTATTAGAAGCGAATTTCTTTGTTCTGTATATAGAGGACACATTAATAAATAGTGTTCAGTGTCTTCATATACATGACCACAGCTACAAGATGCATTATCACTTGTAAATCTATCAAATTTATGTCCGTTTAAATCACTACAATTTAACCGCAGCTTCGTGTGAACGATTTGTTCCTTTCTGCTACCCACATAATAAAACCCAGGGACGACATTGTCAATTCAATAGACATTAGCAATTCATTCAATGTCTGAGAAAAGTAGATAATTTATAACAGCTCGCAAAACAGAAACAATAGCTATACACATGGGGTGCCGTTTTTCCGTGATAGCGCATGTGCATCCACTGCCATGGGCAGTGGATGCCCATGTGTTATCGCGAGTAATACCGTTTGTGAAAATTAAGTTACAAATAACGGAGCGGGCTGTCTGGTGCATCCGTCTGCCCATGGTACAGGCAGGGTGGTTGTGTATGAAGAGAGATCTGAAGATGTCCAGAAGTTGTCCGTCAGCCGAGCAACCTTGGACCGCACCGGTCAACAACCGCCCCTCCCCTCCCTTATTTCCTACTAACATGCTACATGATTACGCAATGAATTCAAGAATTGAGTGCCATGATACAATAAGTTTTGTGGTATTCGGATATTTTTATAAAATGCAAACAAATATAACTGCACTTGGCCTCTGAACTCCATCCTCGGCCGCTTTGGACTATCTCTTCCACTTCAGCATCTCCTAATCTTGTTTCAAAGGTGTAGAGTAGTCATCGAGGTTGTCTGAGCCCAGTCCTACCAGCAGGTCACACACACATTTTAACCACCTTCCGTCGCTTGTTAAAACGAGAGAGTCAAGAACATGGCATGTGTGTCAGTTCCTACACGCAACACTTTCTTCAAGTCATTTTTTTATTATTGTGATCATGTTTGAAACCAATTAGGAATCAAGATATATATATTTCTTAAAAAAAACAATATTTCAGCGCCATATTACGAGGGGGAAACGTTCCAGTATTGGAAATGTTTGAGCCAGTGCGTTTTTTTAACCTTAAACACATACGTCAGTTGATTCCGAGTCGCATCTGCTGGGTGGTAGGGCTCGGCGGGCAGTATATAAAAGATGAACGGCATAAGTAACATCAGAAGGTGTGGTGGCACAGCTGGTAGAGGTGCAAGCTGCAAGCCGAGAGGTTCTCGGTTCGAATCCCACCTGCGGGAATCGCGTTGTGTCCTTTTGCAAGATACTTCACCCCCATTGCCCACGTGTGGGCACGGTGACGTTGTGTACTAAGGTGTACTGCACGTCGGTGCTGCACCCGTCTTCAACCAATGGTAGCCCTGCTTGTGTGGAGTTAGTATGTTGGGGAGCTGACATTTGCTCTCCATGGGGCGCGGTGGCTCAGTAGGTAGAGGTGCAGGCTGCAAGCCGAGAGGTCCTCGGTTCGAATCCCACCTGCGGCAACTGCGTTGTGTCCTTGGGCAAGACACTTCACCCCCATTGCCCATGTGGGGGCACGATGACGCCGTGTGCTGAGGCGTACTGCACGTCGATGGTACGCATGTCTTCAACCAATCTAACCCTGCCTGTGCTGCAGTGCGGAGTTACGATGTTGGGGAGCTGGCAGCTGCTCGTCGTTGCTCGGTGGTTCTCTCCGGGTACTCCGGCTTCCTCCACCCGTAAAACTGTCACGGTCATGATTAGCCATTGTGCATAAATATGTGACCTTAAACATCAATAAATAAATAAATAAATAATTTGCTCTCCATTGCTATGTGGTTCTCCGCGGATACTCCGGCTTCCTCCACCCGTAAAACTGTCGTGGTCATGATTAGCCATTGTGCAGAAATATGTGACCTTAAACACCAATAAACAAGTAAATTATAATTAATATCAGGAATTTAAGAAGGGCCAGCGACAATGTCCAATGCATGGGCTTTTGGCAATGATATGATCAATTTTTCCTTTCTTTCATTTCTTCATGCAATCCCATGTGACCGCAACCCCTTACCCAAGGTAACGGCCAAAACCGACCAGCGCTATTCACAAAAAAATCGCCAATTAATTTTCATTATTTTTTCAGATCTTGTCTTAAAAACATAGGTTTTGACCCCTCTTTGGAACGAGCTCGACGAGCTCGTTCCAACGAGGGGTCGTAACCTATGTTTTGGAGACGAAAAAAATGAAAAAAATTAGTTAATCAAAAACTTTGTTCGCAAGTGTCGTCTGCTTTTCATGTTAGGTAAAGGGTTAAACTCCAATAAATAAATAAATTCATATTATCATGTTCGTCTGGTCAGAGTAAGGAGAGACCACATCACGACACTAGAAATATCCCCCCCCCCCCCCTACCCCCGACACCCCGACTCAAACAGCGCATGATGCCTAAGAAAAGTTAAAGCTAAGAAGTTGATTTTGAGTCTAAACAGCTTTTGGAAAACGGGTTGATACCAGTTCAGGAGCCACATTAGGATAGTGACCGAGTCTGACTGGGCCGGTCAAGTTCGATAACACTGGACGTTATTTTGTCAGGGAATACCATGTGCGTAAATGTACTGATCATGTACTATGACATTTTGGTGATTACGTAACGAATTTACCCCATGTGATCCGCAGATTTTTTTTTTATTATTCTCTTGAATATTTTCGATTTGTGGCGTTTCCCATTTTAGCTCCATGATGGACGAAGGGAGATAACGCATTATATTGCCCCAGTGTGCAGAGAAGTACGATACCGGATGAGACCTGACATGCACGTGGTTCCTCCATCCAGTTCTCCTCGGATTATATCGAATCTCACCAAAAGACCTCGATGGGTGAAAGGTGTGAACGCCGGAAGAA